>JAJMGH010000020.1:0-165314 GCA_030568555.1 Suhomyces bolitotheri
CGTGTGGCGTAGTTGGTAGCGCGTTCGCTTAGCATGCGAAAGGTCTCCGGTTCGACTCCGGACTCGTCCATTTTTTGATTTGTGGACCAATCTAAACACTTATGGTAGACCTCCAAATATCACCCTCTGTAGTAGAAGAGCGTATTACCTCCTTGCACCAACCATCCCAAAGGTAGATGCGCTTTCAAAGTGCACCAGGAAACTTTTAATTTATAATATATCTATTATGATAGATATTCTTATATAAATTATAACTGTTGCATTTGTGTAGACCCAATATTGAATACTAAGTAAAATTCCAGTCTAGACTTAGCCAATACTTGAAATGCTTCTTTTCAACTTCCATGATTACAAGTCTACAATATTACAGGATATGCATTTAAACTATGAAAGACCGAGCAACGATATTAAAAGGAAAATCAAACAACGATATAAAAACAAAAATCAAACAACAATATAAAAACAAAAAATCAAACAACGATATAAAAACAAAAAATCAAACAACGATATAAAAACAAAAATCAAACAACGATATAAAAACAAAAATCAAACAACGATATAAAAACAAAAATCAAACAACCATATAAAAACAAAAATCAAACAACGATAAAAAAAAAAGACAAACAACGATAAAAAAACGAAAAAGTAAAGCAAAAACAAAGGGTATCAAAATATTAAACAAACGAACTGAAGCAAAGTAATTAGATTCACCCCAAAAGTGCAGAAAGAAAAGATAATACATTCGATTGCTTTGAATTGCAACTGTTTGATCTAATTAAACCTTCCCTACCTGACTCAGTGCGAATCTTGCAACTGACTACTTTAGAAAAGCGGAATGATCCCCCAATCATTCTACTTCACTAAGTTGGTCAGAAAGCTAAGTTCACATTTCATCATGTGGTACTGGTTTCATCAGACATATCAGTACTATTATTCACCTTGAATATCAAACTTTTGAGAGAAGCCTTGACTCTTGAGAATTTCATCTTCTTTTGTAAAGTTCTATTCTCTTTAGCAATACGCCTCATTTTAACTTCCTGTAAAATTTCACTAATTTGATTGTGAAGGGTCGACTTGGGGTATCCCATGATTTCAAGAGTTTCAGCAGCTCCTTTCAAAGTAGTGTTTAATTTATCTAATTCTTTTCTGGAACGAGAGTTCAAAAACTTTTCCAACTTCCTAGGATCCATTTTTGTCAAACGATATTTGCGACACCTTGATATTACGATAAATTGAGATTCATACCCAATATCTTTGACCCCAGCATCCTGCTTCTTAATCTCGATAATTTCTTCAATTGAAGCAGTAATATCTTTTGCTTGCTCAAAAAGGTTGGAAGTTTCTTGCTGAAGGTCCTGGAGTACCTTGTACTTTTCAGTACACCGTTGGCGCAGTTGCTTAATTTCTTCAATTAATGCCTTCCCATATTGGATCCTCTTTTCGTAAATTTCTGCATATTCCCGGAAAAGAAACCAATTATCGAGCTCTTCAACAGTGAGGCGAGAATCGTGTGCAGATCTGATAATGTCATCAAGCTCATCAGGAATGTAATTGGCTGTTTTATATTGCTGGAAGTTCCAGAGAAGTCTTTTCTTCAAATTGTGAAATGGAAAAGCATGGTCCACAGACCACCTTTGCTTTGCGCCTAACTGAAATTTTTCGTATTCAAAAGGTTGGTCGTCCCTTATTTTCCATTCCTTTCTGACTGCAACTCCAGGAGCGTCAGGAACAAAGATTGGAATATAATCTAAATTATGGTCTGACGAGTTAGACGCATTATGAGTCATTTCGATAAACTCATTCTTCAAGTCATGTAACGAGCTGCCAATGTGTGTGTCCACGTTGAGACTACTTTTCACCAATAACGTATACAACCTTCCACACCCAATGGCACTCTCAAAGTCACAAATTCCTGCAAACCGAGCTAGGTCATAGAACCATTGCTTGGGATCGCTCCTGGATATCCATGGGTTCACACGCTCTTTCCAAGGGAGTTCGAAAGAAGTAATGGAATCCCCTCTAAGACGGAAACCTGGAGGTACACGAGAAAACGCCGAAATATTGACCCTTTTGTGTTCCAGGACCGTATTAGACTTTGGCAGTTCACTGTGTTTGTAAACTTTCCCAGAGCCGGACGTGACAACAGAGAAGATAGAAGTGGCTGGTGTCACTTTTTCATTTTCAGTCTCGGTACCAGACTTGACTGAAAGTTTATCCCCAACTTGTCTTTGGCTCATCTGGTTCAAAAGAGATGGAAACTTCTGAACCACTTTTTGTGGCAAAGTCTTGTAATACATGGCCTCTAAGCTGTCATATGAGTACAAACTTTCGCAAGCTTCATCATCCTCAGACTCTACTGCAACGCCACATTCAGTCGCATGGATTTGTGGTTCATTGGAAAAAGGGAATTGAGGAGTAGGTAAAACCGAAGCCTTATTCTTCTTTCTAAATAATGAACGCTTGCTGAAGGTCCTCCAACGCTTGCGAAAGGCAACGATTCGATGTTTCAAGAAATGATTATTTCTTGGGCTCAATATTTGAGCTTCAAAAAGATGACAGAGTCCCTTGAACTCAATGTCAATCAAGTTGACTTGTGGTTCCTCTAAGGGAGCGATGTCGATATTGCAAGCCTTAAGCTTGCAGGAAATAGATCTAAAAGTACCGTGAAACATAATTGAAAATCGGAATAATTTTGAAAAAGGTGTAAAAAGGTAAGATAAATGCGTGTTTACAGAAAGCAGCAGAGTTTATATATCCTATTTTGTACACAAATGTCGATTTTGCACTAGGGGAAGTAGGTAGGATTACGGGAAGTTGCAGTTCAGAAGGAAAATATCTGTGAAATACAGACCAATGTTCGAACAAAAGTATAAACTTTATGCAGACTTTAATGAAGCAGACGTGGTTTACTCCAGTACCCAAGACCCTCAGTCTACTACAAGTTTTTCTTAACTAAGAGGACTGCAAATATTTATTTGCACCCATTTGTGGTTGCAAAATCCTTGAGCGCACGACCCCAAAATGAACTATATTACTTCTGAATCCCGTACCTATAAGATTGCAACTTCAGTTTCAATCGTAGTAATAGATATTAATAGGATAAATACTTTTGAGTTGGAAAGCAGATTCTCGACTACCCTTCACTATTAGTTGATATGAAATAAATACTATACATTATACACCTAGATCACAACATCTTGGGCCAATTGCTTCTTGTAGTCCAAGATAGAACCTTCCCACCTGGTAGCGTTCTTGTTCTCAATAACGAAAATGTCTTTGGCAACTTTGTCAAGCAATCTGAAATCGTGTGAAACAACAACAACACCACCGTTGAACGCGTTGATAGCCTCAGCTAAAGAGTCAATTGTGGATAAGTCGAGACCGTTAGTAGGTTCATCCAACAAAATCAAGTTTGGGGCTTCCAAGGCAAGCAATGCAAAAACAACTCTGGATCTTTGACCTTCACTCAAAGTAGCCATTTGAGACGTTTGACCTTCACCAGTCAAACCGTATCTACCCAATTGTTGTCTCCAGTATTGGAAATCTTGGGAGATCTTAGGGAACTTATCACGGACGAATTCCAATGGAGTCTTGGTCAAGTCCAATTGATCAGCAGAATGCTGGGAGTAAACACCCAACTTGATGTGTGTGTGTTGGATAACTCTACCCTTTTGAGGTTGCAATTTACCTTGGAACAATTTCAACAAAGTGGACTTACCAATACCGTTAGGACCCACCAAAGCAACTCTGGAATCCATATCGATACCAATGTCCAAGTGTTCGTACAAGTTATCTTCGTCTTTACCGGAGTAAGAGAATGACATGTCGTCGAAGGCCAAAACTGGAGGAGGCAACTTTTCGACTTCTGGGAATCTGAAAGAGAAAACCTTGTCAGGAACGACTGGCTGAATCAAACCATCAGCTTCCATCTTATCCAAAATCTTTTGTCTGGACTTTGCTTGCCTGACCAAATTAGCATAAGTACCAGCAGATGCAATGAATTTCTTGATATGGGCAATTTCTTCTTGTTGTTTGTTGTATTGTTTCATTTGGTTAGTTTCCAATTCTGCTCTGGTCTTGACATAAGAATCGTAGTTACCACCGTACAATTGCAAACTCTTCATTCTCATATCGATCATATTGCTGCAAACACCATTTAAGAAATCTTGGGAGTGGGAAACCAAAATCAAAATTTTATCGAATCTCTTCAAGTATTCTTCCAACCAGACACAAGCAGCCAAATCCAAGTGAGCAGTTGGGTCATCCAACAATAACAAAGTAGGCTTAACGAACAATGCCTTGGCCAAAGCAACTCTCATCCTCCAACCACCAGACATGTCCTTGGTCTTCTTCTTGATGGTAACACCATTGAAACCCAAACCAGTCAAGATGATAGCAGCTCTAGATTCGAAGGTAGATGGATCCATTTCATCAATCTTTTCGTAAAGACCATCCAAAGTTGGTGATTCAGGACCTTCCTTGATAATGATATCTTCAACAGTATCTTCCAAACGCTTCATTTCGGCCTCAGCTTCTCTGACAACATATTCCAATGCAGAGTATTCAGTTGGGCCAGCTGGCTCATTCAACAAGTAAATATCGATGTGCTCAGGAACCGGGTATTCTCTGGCAGCCAATGATTTTAATAAGGTGGACTTACCACAACCATTTTCTCCTAATAAACCGTATCTACGGCCGTAGTTAAGTTCCAAGGTGGTATCTTGAATCAAAACCTTACCGTGGAACAACAACGAAAGGGAAGAAATCTTGATATCTCTGGAGGTGGCAAGGGATTCCAAAACACCGGTGGTGACTCTGTCAGACAAACCGTGTTCATCGGTTTGCAATTTCAATTTTTCAATTTGGGTTTCTGCGTCTTCGACATCGACATCTTCGGAGTCTTTGAGAGCTTGCTTCTTGGTCTTCTTGGTAGTTTTACCCGCAGCAGCCTTGGCGGCCTCTCTTTCCAATCTCTTAGCCTCTCTTTTAGCTTTTGACGACGAAACAGACATGTTTGACTATATTCTCAGGAAAAGAAAGAAATATCACTGCTCGATTTTTTTAAGTATTAAAAGGCGATGAGAATTTTGCGGTCGTGCGCCCATCACCCGATTGAAGTCATCGAAGGTGATGGAAAATTACAAGTCATTCGTTTTTTATGAAGACGATGATGGTCTAATAGAATTGGCAGCGCGTATGTGGCCAAGGTATTAGCCAAAGGGAAATAGTGTTTATTTAGGACCAGGTGTTAATCATGGGCCCGTTGCACTAGGTGCAAAAAACTCAACTTAAGTGCGCTCACTACAGCCTATTAATTAGATTAACAGAATAGTCAAACACAGAACTGCGCAAACCCCACCACGTGTATTTTGTACCAGATTGTGACAACGAATAATCGTCCATCCATAGATAATTGTCTAAATACAAAGGATATATAGGAAAAAATCTGGAATGTCCATGGAGGAGATTGGCAGTGTGGAAGAATGAGTCTTCTAGACTGGGCCGATTATTTGCCAGTTGATTACGTCAGAGAGGGCGCGGGCTCTTGGGATCAGCCTACCGCAATAGGCGTCTCGAGGGGACCGGGGTATGCTAGCCGTTCGGGTCAGCCACTTGGAGGCAAAGGTCACGGGACCACACTTTCCCGTTCAATTGACCCATTCAGCCACATTATAAACCCCAGATTGTTATCCGCCATCGCTTCAAGGCATCCACGTAGAGCCTTGTTGCCAGCTGGGATCTAGTAGTAGTGCCTTGGCTCCCCTCATCGTGCGCACCCATGGAGGTCTTGCGGTGGTCGCATCATGTGACTCCCCACCGAAGGCAAATCCACCCAGTCTGTATCCGATTTACTCACACGATTCATTGGTAATTCACAGTTCTGTAGAGTCCCAATCGACTCTATTCTCGTAAATGTCCGACGAATCTCCAAAAAGTGACAAATTGAACCATGTCAGGGCGCCAATTCCTATTCACGGTGGCGTAGCTGCCATTCCAAGAGTATCTTCTCAATATTCATTACATGCTTCGGATGTGGAGGAGCCTCCTCGTGCCTTCACACCGGGAATGGCCCTGTCCCTGGCCCACAGACAGCCTCAATTTAGAAGGAGACCTTCGTACAATACCATTGAAGGCAATCGTGAACGCCATTACAACCTTGACTACCCTGAGAATATAGATGAAGCCAAGAAGCTTCAGTTAGATCCCAATTCTAGATTCTTTGCTCGTAACAGACCAAGAACGCTTGATTTGCCCAGCTTGCTTCCCTATAAAGTTGAGAGCCCTAAGGACCTGGCCCGATTCTTGAGCCATATTG
This sequence comes from Suhomyces bolitotheri, assembly GCA_030568555.1. Taxonomy (NCBI): domain Eukaryota; kingdom Fungi; phylum Ascomycota; class Pichiomycetes; order Serinales; family Debaryomycetaceae; genus Suhomyces; species Suhomyces bolitotheri. The sequence continues at coordinate 6,317 of JAJMGH010000020.1, forward strand.
TTTCACATCTCTATATTGCCATAAAGACTCTCGACTTGCAAGGCTCCTTGTCAATTACTGCCAATGATTTGGCAGCTTTGAAAGATTTGGGTAACGGCTCCGACGTAGATTTGGCATTGGAGACGAACTTATTTGAAATGAACTCGGGCGGGGAAACAAATTATGAGGATGACGGCAGTACTTACCTTTCGAATGAAGAATCAGACAGCGAGTTTGAGGACGAAGACGATGAAGAAGGAGAACAGAATGGCGATGGTTTATTAGATGATGACGGGGAGTCAACCAGCCAGCATAAAAAGTCCCCCAAATCTGCTGCTGTCATCGGATTAAGAACTTGGACTCACGAATTGTTGGTGTGGTTAAAAATGAAGTACGAGATTCCTATTTCCCTCAGAATATCACTTGCAAAAGTCTACTACGCGTTGGCATTATCTAGAGGCCAAAATTTGAATATCAAGACATATGTGAAGACATTTGACTTGTTAGCGAAAGATTCATTTATTTTGAAAGAACGGGGATTGAGATTACCTTGGAAAGCTTTGTACAATGAGCTTGCCAGTCATTTCCCTTCCATAGATTCAGTTATGGATCCAATTGAGAAGAAAGACCACAAGCAACTTTTAAGCTTAGCCGCCAAAGCTTCTTACTTCTTTGATGATGGATCACTTCCAGTAATATATTCCAGGTTAGGAAGCAAATTCTCAATTGCGAATGCCTCATTGGTATTGTCTTCGATGGCATTACTTCCTCTTAGGTTTACGAAAGGAGGTGTGGATGATCCCAACGATATTCGTACTTACATTGCTTCAATGTTCTATATGTGGGCCAAGCTCAGTAAGAGTCCAGGTTTTGACTCTCAGGTGACATCAAGGCTTGGCCTTATTTCAATGTCAGCATTATCCAACATCAATGACGATCCTAATTCATTTTCCTATATTAAATTAGGAGCGTATGGAATCTTCTCCGAAGATCAAATGAAATTCTTAATCAATACCTTAATGAACAGTCTCAGTATCATGGTTGAGAAATATTCATCATTAAAGTCCAAATTCTTCCATGGGTATGCATCCACTATCATATATTCCATTAGAGGTGATTCTGATTCACTCTCAGAAGGAAACATGGATCATTTGAAGACATTATTAAATGCCATTCATAGCTATGTACATCCTTCTAATAGTGGTGAATGGTCTCGTCCTATTTCAAAGTTAGTTTTGAGTTTAATTTACCAATTCCAGAAAAGATATCGCTCTGAGAATGAAAGTGATGGCGATCTCTTCAATTTGCCAACTTCCATTAAGATTAGTAAACAGGTGAGAGATGACTTTGTATCAATGTTCCTACCAATAGTGAAGATAGGAATTCAGGCAAAGAAAGCATCGTCTGCTGAAGATTATCTCACAGGCTTGCAACTTTTAGCCAACTTGAATCCGCCGATGGTCCTTGAAAATGTCTTATTGGACCTCTATGCATCGATGGATGACGTTATATCTATTCACAGAGTAATAATTGCTTTGAGATCAATTGAACCATTGGCACGGTATTTTGCCTCTACCCCTATATTCAGAGTCCATTTGACCAGACTATTACTGTTAGCATTGCCCGGTATAGATTCTAATGATCTTGAAAAGACTTTACATACTTTGGATGCATTCTCATCCGTTGCTAATTTTGTTCCATTCTATGATTTGACCGAAGGTGACGGTGATCCTGGTTTTGCAATTGATTTTACAAGTTCACATTTAGAGTTCCTCAAAACTAAATTGTATGCAGATTCTAATGAAGGAGATGAACATGTGGCTTTAACCTTTGATGTTGACGAGGAAACGGAACTTCAAGCATTAAAATCTTCAACCGCAGCTTTCAAGCCTTTGATGAAAGCCTTAAATGAGAGATTATTCATTTTATTTGAGCATTTGCCAGATCCTTCGAAATCTGAAGGTATTGAACGTGACTTGGTATCTTCGATCCCGAAATATATTTATGTTATTTTGGAATCACTATCGGACAATATTTATAAGGCTTTTGCTGACCAGTTTTTTGAATTTGTTTTCAACAATACTTACCATACGGTTGCTGATGTCTGTGGCGAAATTTGTGGCGGAATAATCAAACGCGATCCAAAAAACTTTAGAATATATGGTCCAAGATTAATGGAAAGGATCAGAGAAGAGATAGTCGACAATGGAGCAGGTCAATCCAGGACAGGTGTTGACATTTTACCTAGGGATCAAAACTTATTCTGGAATATTGTCATTTTGAACGAATGTATTGGAAATGCCGGCAGTGAGGTCTTGAAATTTGGGAAAGAGCTTCAAGAGTTATCGTATTTCTTGTTGGAAAATGTAAAAGGACCCGTTATTTTTGCAAGTTCCTACATGATTAACCAGGTTTTACAATCTACAACTAAAATGAGGTTGAAGGAAAGTAGATTGATTGCACCTCTGTATGTTGAAGAAAATGGTATTGATGAAAGGTGCTGGGGAGGATTTCAGTTTGATGACTCACGTTTCTCTAAAGAGAACACTACGTTTGAGTGGTTCATTCCTAAAGAAAAAGAAGTATCTTTTGCGGTTGAATGCTTTAACGATCATGTAATCAAATGTTTGACAAATATTCTGCAATTGATAAAAGATTATAAGTCAGAGAACCAGAATGCTGCACATATTCAACTTACTGATGATATTCGAACAAACCTTTTATACATCGGATATGCTTTAAGTGGTATATCTTATTTGCTTGATCCTTCCTTTGATGAGGATATTCCTAAATTAGATCACCAGAACGAGTCGATAGAGAAAAGGTTACTTCTTTTAAAGCAGATTAGGGAAGCAAAGTCTGTCACTGAAGATGATAAAGATTCAGAGATCACTGACAATTTGGAAAGGATTGTTGAAAACTTGAGTAGTGAGTTTATGGAGATTGATGAGTTTGCACCTCCCCACGATGATAATGAAGGAGGAATCGAAGTAGACCAATTTAAGTCAAGAGAAGTAGCAAAAATCGATTCTGTGGAGGACTTCAAAGGTCTGTCAGGATCTACTTCTCCAACTGACCCAGGAACAATAGATCCATCTTCGACTCCTCAAGTCGATGACGTTGACGTGTCATCGATCAACCCTTCTTCGACGTTCCGCGAAAGAAAGCTTTATACCTCAAGCTATTACTTTGGAGATGACATTGACAATAGAAAATCTAATGACTTATATCTCAAATTGCACAAAACCCATCATTTTATTGGAAAAAGTTTGCATGTCATTTGCAAGTTTTTATCTTCCAATTTTCATGACAATACCAAGGTTTTCAAACATCTTCTTTATGTGATAAATATTTGGTTCTCTGATGTTGGTAGAGAAAGAATTCTCGATTCCAGTCACTCTAAGATTAATTATGGATACATAAGTTGCATTCAGAATATTAATAAGGTCCGCAAACCTTATACGAGAATTGCTATTGGCTCAAGAATAGAGGCATATCATTCGTTAAGAGTGTCCTTACATTCAACATCAAGAACTCAAACGCAGCTCGATAAATGGTTACTTGAAGATATTGTCAAATTATCATTATCTACATACTCTACGATATCTTCACCAGCCCAAGCATTACTAGTTGATATAATGAAGAGAATTAGTGGTGCTTATAGTGTGATTATTAAAAATACATTCAAGCAGATTGTGAAATCGTTGGATGAAGTGAGCAAAAAGGATTCAACAGGTGTAATCGCAAAGGATGATTCGGAAGTTGATTCACTTGCAAAGAGTATCCGTGATCACGAGAAAGTTATCGAAAGTGGACTTCACATTTTTGCTTTGAAGAGGATAAAGTCCAAGCTTCACAATGACTATTTCAATCTTCAAAAGTACATTGAAATTCTTCTTAGATGTCAGGAGGTTGATTCTTTGGAAGTTCAAACATTGAGCCTGTCGTTATCAGAGGGGGTTTATTCTTATTTCAGTGTGCCTTCAGTTGTATGTCTCGTCGACTTTGAGGCTGTCGATAGTATAAAGCCCCCAGACGAGTTTATCGAGCTTGAAATTAAAATCATTAGATTAGCTAAGGAGAAGAAACGAAAGTTATATCTCGAGAAGGTCAAAAAGACTGAAGAGTACGTGATTTCAGCAGAGAAAAATTCTACCCATTGGAAAACATCTTCAATCAACTTGAATTTATTGATATCCCTCGAAACAGAACTAGAAACTCAATTGGATGCGGATGCCGTTAGAATATTAATCAATGGATCGTCCTCTGATCATCCAATTATTTCAAGGTTATCACTAAAGGGATTAACAAGGGTTATAAACAAGCTTTATTTGCTTCAAATGGTAAATTACGATTTGGAAAATGCATACAGTCATGAATTTGTAACTAGGGATTATGAAGTTGTTGATACTTTGCCAACGAATGGGGAATCCTACTACGAGGTATGGAGACAAGAATTAAGGAATACTGAAAAACCAAACTTCTTTCTTGACTTCAAAGCCAGTGTTGGATGGTTGTTTTGGGATGATAACATGTTGGTGAACACAAGTAAGTCTACTTTTAACCTCGAATTGAATTCGCATGATTTAGGTATTTTAAGAACGGCTTTTTCCGATATTGATAGAAGTTGGTTTACTGATATTGCCAAATTGTGGATCACTGATAATGACGCTAATTCCGCTTTCCAAGGAACAGATGTATTTTTTACGGCAACGTTGATTCTTTTGATATCCAATGGCTTTGTAAAGAATTTCTCCTTCCAAGACTTATTGGGTATAATAGAAGATGTATATGTTGAAGATGATAAGAGTGCTCATATAGTGATTTGCGAATTGATAACTGGTGTCTTATTGGGATCAAAATGGTTGGAACCTAAATACAATGAAGAGAGAGACACTTTCGTTGCTAAATTTCTCTCCAACATATTGGATCGTGACTTATCTCCTGATAATAGAGGCATCTGGAACATTTTCTCTTGGTGGTTACCCTCTCACATCGATATTCGGAGATTTCCAAAGGTCATCGAGGTTATAACTGATTTCACGATTGATAAAGATTCGGACTCAGTTGTGAGGCAAGCCACCAGAATAAGCTATATGAGATCATTGCTAACTTCCATCACTTGGAACTATTCAGATCCTGACGCAATTTTGCAATTCTGCTTAGATAATATTCATCATAGATATGAAGCTATTCGGAATCAGATTGGGTCGTTGATGGCAGTTCTATCATTCCCCTACTATAGCGAGTCAAAGCGGAACAGTTCTCAGTTTGTGGAAGATTGTAACCAAAAGAAGGACTTGATTTTGTATTCAGGTGATGAAAACAACAAACTTCTTTCTTTGGTTCCAGAAATTTTCATTAATATTCAGTCAAAAAGATTAGAGGTTTTGGATTTGACTCCTCAAGAAATCTTAAAATCAGATTATATATATGCTGCCACCACTATCCTTACTTGGTTGAGACAGGAGTTGAATACGAGTATAGGAATATTGTTTCAGAAGTATGTTACGAACTACATTGTACCATTTTTGCTTAATTTGATTAACTTGAAGGAGGTTTGTCAGCTAGGAAACATTGACCCGATCACCGTTCTTAAAAAAGTTTCTCAAATTCAATTCAATGGTCCTCACTTGGAACTGATTGTTGTGATGCTTGAAGAGTATTCAAAGGAGGATTTGAACGTTGTGCAATCCTTTATCTTGGGAGAGTTCACCGAAACATTCTATTTCAAGAATTTGTTTAAACTTGATTCTAAACAGCGGAGAAGAATAATCGATTTGACTATGCACTTAGTGTACCATAAGAATGTGGAAATTCGTGAATCAGAAGCTTCCACTTTGAGTGGATTAATTCACATTTCACCACCAAAGGAAGTGGAAGACTTCGTTCTTAAGAGTATTCGTTTCTTTACCAAAGATATTGATCGAATTAGAAAGAAGTATAGGAAAGTTGGCTACAAGTCAATTGACAGTGAAGATATACGTATTCTTCATGGAGCCACACTTGGCTTAGGAGCGTTAGTCCACGCTTTTTCGTTCAGTTCCCCACCACCGAAGTGGGTGCCCCTGATTTTATCAACGTTAGCCAATAAGTCATCTGGTATTCCGGGTATTATTGGTAAAACTGCTAAGGAAACGTTAGGGAAGTTCAAAAAGAACAGACAGGACACTTGGCACATTGACAGTAAAGTATTTGATGAAGATCAAATGCAAGACATGGAAGGTGTACTCTGGAAGAGTTATATCATTTAGACCGGGAGGCAGTAGCAGTCTATTTTACGAGTAAATTTATATTTTCATATTATTGCACTAAACTTGTAAGTTTGTAAGTTTAGCATCGTTGCCTTCGCGGTAGGACTTTCTAATACATAGAATATTTCACAGGGAAGATTGAGGAATCTTCGGTCTTAATTTATACAACCAAGTATGCACATCAAGACAAATTACTAACTTCGAATAAGAAATCGGCAAAACTAATTGTTGCAACCCCAGACAAGTCTTTATCATACTTTTTAAACACATCAGTGAGTTTTCTTAAGTAAACCAACAACTCTATAAAAGCATCAAATTTTAATTTACCAATCGAACCTGAATCATATCCAGGAAACGTGTCCTTGTTAGAGAATTTCTGAAATAAGTTCAAAACAAGGTCAATGTTAAGCTTATAGCCTATCTGTTCTAAAATCTTCTGAAATTCGCCAAAAGAAATGTCACCAGAGTTATTGGAATCTGCTTGAATAAACAACTTTTTGTATGCCGACAAGTACTTCCATAACGACACAAATTGATCGAAGTTTAGACTTTTCAAGGGAGCAGAGGCCACGTCATTGGAAGAGCTAAAGAGTCTAATCATCAAAAACACAGTAGACTCTTGAAACCTAGTATTATCAAAATTCAACAAAGCTGCAGAGAGCTCCTTAGCCGAGATTTTGCCTGAACCATTAGAGTCCACTTTGTCGAAAACAGATCTCAATTCTTGCTCGAGCTTTTGCTTGCTTGAAGGTTTCAGAGATGCATTGTCTCGCACTGACTCTTTGGACCTACTCTTGGACGAATTAGCTTGTAAATGATGCTGAGATGGAGAATTTGACATACCCGGTGGAGGTTTCTTATGATGAGACGATGAAGCATATTGCTGAGGAGGAGGAGCCGATTGATGCACATGCTGAGGAGGAGGAGGGGGAGGGGAAGGGTGCTGAAGAACCTGTGGAGGAGGCTGATGATGGTTCAGGGACTGGTAGTCGTATCTTTGTTGTGGTGCATTGTGCTGAAACTGACTTGACTGAGGCAGACTACTGGCTTGGTAGTACTGTTGTGGGGTAGGAGCATATTGTGGTTGCGATGGAGGTGGTACATTGTACTGCACTGGCGGCTGAGGAGATGGCTGTGGTTGGTAATACTGCTGTTGGGCCGGTGGGTGCTGATGATGGTGTTGTTGGGGAGCCTGTTGGTACCCCTGTGACGAACCCTGTGACGGAACCTGGTACTGTTTGGGGGGCCTGTAAGCCACATTGGGTTTTGGATGACTCGACTTTCGTCCTCCTGGAGGACTCCCTACTACGTAAGCAGCTTGTTGCGGAGTAGGATACATAGGTAACTCATCCATAGGCATTTTGAACAGAAGGGCGCAAGCGACAGGATTAGGTAGTGAATGCACTAATACCAATTCGGAACTTGAATCAGGCTGGAATTCTTCTAGAATGAGTTTACTAAATCAATAGAATGACACAAATTCAACCTGGAACGTTAAGGATACACAGCCTTGAATCTCAATGAAACTGCCTAGAAGAAGTGAGGTGGGTTTGGTGCTTAAACTGTAACGACCGAGACACGTCCTCTGGCAAGACAGGGGAATTTGGCATAGTCGGACAAATAGTGCACGTGAAGTTTCATCACGTTTAGCGGGTTCCTGCCGGCTTTTCCTGACCACAGCCTACTGTGAGTTACAAGTGATTATATGTATTTATATTTTATTTGATCCTTATGGAATACAGTTTACAAAGTGAAGCTCCTGCACCATGGCAAGTGCATGAACAGGCTAGTATTATACGATAAATTAATCACGAGCTCTTCTTCTGTAACCTTCACCACCTCTTCTTGGACCTCTGAAACCGCCTCTTTGTGGTCTTTCAGCTGGGGCGTTCTTCAATCTGGTCAATGGCAAGATACCTTCTGGGATGTTCAATTCGGTTCTTAAGAAGTCGACACCTTCGTCAGTCAAGGTGTAGTAGTAGTATTGCCATGAGAATTGGGTCTTAACGAAACCCTTGGAAGTCAAAGATTGCAAAGCCTTGATGACGAACAAGTTTCTGGTGTCAATTTCTTCATGCTTTGGTTGGTTGAAGTCCTTCTTGGCGACGACAACACCCTCTATAATGTTAGTATTTGGAACGTTATCTGACCCTTGGCGGATCCCTGATTTGATTAAGGGAGGCAGGAGCTACTTGTCAAATCAACACCACTCAGTCGCTGTGGGTCTTTTCCTCAAATGATTTCGTTTTCACTTGTCAACGTTGAGTTGCCTCCATGAGCTCATACGATCACTTGGCCACTATGTATGTTCTTTTGATCTCTTTCGAAACTTGTCCCATATTCTTCTCACTTCAACTTCTTTCTGGTATGCCCATTAACCCCATCTTCTGTCTTTAACACTCTTGCTGTATGCTCCTGCTTCCTTTCAAATACAATCCTATTCTGTAGTTACATACCTTGGAAGAGGTATTGGTGAATCTTCTTTCTGTCTTCTCTTGGAATAAGCATGTTGGCGACTTTAAGCTTAACTATGAAACTTTCGAAAACGAACCGATATAATAAAAATTTCACCAATTTTTTTGCACAGATTTTTCGTAGGTAGTGTGTGACCGCAATTGATGCGGCATACAGCGGGCGCTCACTATGGAGCGTGGTTACCCGGCGAGACCTAGACTAAGTGCAGGAAATAACAAGTGTATGAGCCAAGGTGTGCACATCAGCATCAATGAGGGGAGAGTGGGCACGTGAGCAGGGGCTTGAGCCCTAAACCAATCATGTGCATATATCTAAGGCTGAGGACTTGCGCAATTAGTTAATGGGTTCGAAGGGTGGAAGTCTGGTTATCATGAGGCTGGGAAATATCCACTGTGCATACATTCACCAATTTTAAACTCCGAATCTGTAGTATATCCACTATACACTCGACAACTTTTGAATAATTTTATAGGATCTAATCTGCTACAATGTGCGATATTCTGGCTGCAAAATTTCTAGTGAAGTAAACGTGTTATTAATTGTTATTAGTATAAACAGGAGGGATCAAATTATTAAGGGTTCCATGGAAGGATTATCGAGACACTTGGTATCCAAGATCAAACGATGTTGACGTTCTTTTCGTTCTTTTCGATCTTGTCGACCTTTTGGGATCTTCTTCTGAAGGGATGAACGAAGGGATCAATGAAGCATCCGAGGATAGAAGCATCGGGTTCTTTGTTGAGAATAGCGTCTGCACTTTGGTCGTTGCCCAAAACATGATCTCTCAAGAAGAAACCAGCACCAATCATTGGGATACAGAAACACAAAGCTACCAACATCAAAATCTTTTGTAATTGCTTGTAAGCTTCAACCATAGCTTGTCTCTCAACCGTTTTCCAGGTATACTTAGCAATGAAGGTATATGGGTCTGAGTATGCAGCAGTGGCCAAGGTGACAGATCCCAATTGATGCAACAATTTGTTATACAACGACTGTGTCCAAAGAGCACCAGCAACTGCAGAACCAACCGCAGAACCAATACGGTAAACAGTGAAACCTAATGCGATAATCACCGCCATGTACTCATGGTTAGTACACGCTTGTAAAGAAACATTGACAGGATAAGTGAAGAAGGTGGTACCAAAACCCATCAAGCAAGTAGCACCAATAATACCCGCATACGCAGTAGTTCCAGCTCTGTAGTGAAGTAAGAGTCCTAAAGATACCATCCACATGGTACATCCGTAAATAATGAAGAACTTCAACTTTTTCAAGTAAACAACCCACAAACTGAAGATCAAGCCACCAACAACAGAAACGAAGGATCCCAAGTTCGAAATTCTGGTTGCAGAATTGTCACTTTGGTTCACTGCAACTCTTAAAACAGCATAGATGTAGGAACTTTCAACGGAAGAAATGAAATTCAAAAGGAAGCAAATAATCAATGCAGACCAGATACCTCTGTCTTTCAATAATCTGAATGGTGCAATTGGGTGGGATGCACCATAAGTTTCCCAGGCAACAAAACCTGGAATCAAAAGAGCACCAATAACAATAGGAGCAATGATACTTCCGTCTTGCCATTTGGACTTAACACCACCAGCGAGGGTTAAAGGAACCAAAAGACATCCAAGAAGAACAGTCATCAAAACCAATCCCACAACATCCAAAGTTCTGAATAAGTACTTGGCGAAGCCCCAAGCACCCAATTCCTGGAACTTGGTCTTTCTTTGTTTGAATTGTTTCCATTCTTCAGTTTTGCCAGCCAACCATCTCATGTGAAGCATGCAACCGATCAAAGGAACACAAGAAAGAGGGAAAATGAAGGCCCACATACCCACACCCCAAGACCAATGCTCAGTTGGTCCCACTGCGTCGACCAAATTACCGGATATCCAGGTGTTGATGGCATATGATAACGTTGGCACAATCATGTAGAACAATCTCCATTTGAGAGTGGAGAAATCGGATAAAATGCAAATGACAATCAAGATAATACCGGTATATCCGACTTGGTACAAAACAGATCCTCCGGCATATCTTTGGACATCATGAGCTTGAGACTCAATGATGGTTCCGACTGAGTAAAGCACTATGCAGCAAAGGAAGATTTCTAACCGACCAAATACATCAGATAATCTGGCAAAAATTGGTTGACATGCAGCACCTGCAACAGATGTGATAACACCAATGGTAGTCAATAACGAATGTTTAGAATAAGAGGCAGTAGCGAAACCGGTGTAAATATATCTAACCAGACTATCCAAACCGTAACCATACCCACATACAAATGCGGAGAAAAGCAAAATGCTATGGAAGTACCATTTTCCGGCCCATTGCTTAGCGAGGAGCTCTGCCTTCACAACTCCGATGGACTTCTCCTCTTCATGGCTAGAGGCAGTGAATGAACGAGTATCTTCATTCTGACTGCTCTTCTTGTCAGAGAGCTCAAGAGAAGCTCCTTCTCTTGTGTGTTCTGGTCTCAATTCACTCATTTACAATTGATGCAATGATGGTATAGAGTAATGGAAGTCGTCTCCATTTATATACAAATTGGAGAAGGAGATGAGTACCGTCGATCTTAGCAGTTACCTTGGCAGCCATCTTCAAAAAAAAGCAATTATTGATGTATCTGATAACTGTTCCAGACGTCGCGGGCGGGTGTCTGCAGTCAATGCATATGTATGGGTTATGAGCACTCGAGGGTGATCAGCAATCTCATGACATATTTTGATGGATTATCTTTTCAGCAAAGTTGTCTAGGGGTTACTCTAAGGTGATCCTCTCAAGAAAGGTAGCCTCTTAAGGAAGGGATCGTCACATGTCATATAACTTATGTGTTTGTGCCAATTGCTCCCCAAAGATGCCCTGGAAACCGGAGATGAAATAATTTAGCTTGGCAAATTCCATTATGAAATACAATAAGAAGCTCGGCATAATGCATTGACAGATCGCTAATATGCAGGATACCGCCTGATGTACGCTCCCTTTTTTAGTGGAAAAAGGAATTTTACTTCCGTTGGCTGCCAAGTGAGATCTAATTATTTTCTATTGGGCAACGTTTGGAATAAAAACTATTAACTGCAAGCGGGAATCTGCAACGTACATAAAATTTACATATACGATAAGAAGTCGAGAGTGGGGCTGCATAAACAATCATTCCATTGCATGTTCCCAAGGAGACATCCGTATATACTATTTCGGGGTTTGCACCTCGATTGCATTTGAAAATATCCATAGAAGTCATTCATTTTAAGTAATAAGGATTGGCTGCTCTCATGGCCATTATATCACAGTAAATTAGTCGCATGTAGTTTCAAACTTTAGCATTTGTCTTCGTCCGACTTCGGACAATACAATGTATAATTTGCTCGTTCCAAGCAAATTTGCAAGCGATCTGCAAGGACATTATTGCTCTCTTAATCACCGAAGAACCAAATTGTGGGTACAGCCTTTACTGAATAAGTTTATTAGCCAATGACATTAGAACGTGCTTACCCCGCAAGTCCGGAGATAGTTTAGATTATATTGCCTTTTGTACGAAGAGTCCCTTAGAACGCTTATTTGCACTAATAACTTGGCATATTACATAAATCTTTGGTGAATGTACTACAAGGCATGCTAATGCACGAATAGTGCGTAGACGCACGAAATGCCGTTATGCAAGGATCAGGGCTCTATAACGAGATGAGATTGCAAAAGGCGTTCTCCGTCAACACAAGAAAAAATTTATGGGGCAGTGCAATGAACACTCTGACCATCCCCTCCTGATGAAAGTAGATAATATGCGGTTGCGATATCCATAATTGCGGGATGTGACGAGTTCTTCTTCCGTCAATAAAGCCATATGCAGCGATTCCTATTTCGCTGCTCAAGTATTTTTGTATTCCCCTGAGCCTTTGCCAACTATCCAGGGCATGTCTCAAACTTTTGTAAAGAATTACTAATGCCGGTCCTAATATTTTTATTAGTTAGGTTTTTCCTTCCTCGTATTTTTTTTTTTATTCTTATTTTTTGTTCGCTTCAAGGGAATTATGCTTATGATTTATGTGGTACTTCTGATGCTCGATTTCTAGAAGTAGCTCAATTGGCTTCATCACCGTATTAGCCAAAATAAGGCATATATGTTAGATTCGTCCTCCTCTGCTCTTCCCTGTATTTCTATAGATCCAGACCCGACAAGAAAAGGTTCGCGCTTCCAAGGTGCACCACACTGTCCCTTATTCGACTAGTCTCCGTCAGATTGGGGAGTAGAGTCCCTTCGACACCAAAACTAACGTTCTATGTTTTACTGGGCCGATGAGCACACCTTAGCTCACGCGAACGTCTCGAAGATTAGAACTGTACCTTATGGCACACTGGTTCCAACTTTTCTCGCGACGTTTCGCATTTACCCGCTTACATAAAGAGCTCAGCTCACTAACGCGGGTGGGAAATTCGGTGGTTCTCTCCATTCATAAAAGATACTCTAGAGAGTTTCCGGGCGTGAAAACGCCGGGCATCGCCATAAGAAAGCAAGCGCTCGCGCTATGGGATGGCGATTGCGAATGGTTGGTCCTTTACTTAGTGGAAGGGCTATTGAGTGCAATATGCGAACCTAGCAATAGGCACCCGATACCGATCATCGTTGTGAGAAAGGTTTTCGATTTTAATTTTTTTGTTTTTCTTTTCGAGAGGAGAGTTGCATGTTCGATTTTGCACCGTGTCATGAAAGCTTTAGTTGGCTGGTGGCACCCTAGCGATGTAGACGGTTCGCTGACAGATTCTCCTATTGTAATAAGTTCCTGCTATTTCTTGGACGTAACAAACGCGGTCGTGAGAGAACCATCTCTTCGCTGGTTCAGCCCAAATCCACTGGTTGTTTATCTGCATGCCTACCGTCCACACCACCATCAATGATAATTGCTAGCATTAGGAGAATTTTTGCATCCTTCAGAACTGAAGAGGAGGAAAGATCATACTCTCGGATGGCATTTTTCAACTTGTTGGGGTTCTTGGGCTCCTGTGTCCTATTCAGTTTTGTTGCCCAAAAGCTATCCAGACAACCTCTGGAATTGGCACAATTGGCCAGAGCTGGTGCCTTTGTGAAAGCAATTCATTCCTAATGAATCGAGGCTTATCCGATGGATCGGTACAGTGGTTCAAATATTGTGTATTGAGAAAGTCCTAATCATATATACAAGTTCATACATTAAGAAAGCAAGAGATCGCCACTATTCAATTCCGAATGATCTTCTTGATATAGCAGCTTAGTTGTTGGTCGTCGATAATGCAATCAGGTGGCAGGTACTCTAAGCCAAAGAATACGATCACATTTAAGAGATTTTACGAGTGTTTTAACTCATCAAAATCTCTAACGAATCTTCTCAGATTCTTATAGAAGCAATAGTCAATCAGGACATCGTCTATTTTAATAAGATTTCTTTAGCCATTTCATAAGCTGTCCATGAAATGGCAGTACTAGGAACGTTGAAAATAATTCTAGGCTTCAACCCTCTAGTGAATGCGCTATAACCACATTCGTTGAATAACGCTCTGGCAGCACTTCTAAAACCGTTGACATTTCTGAGGTTCTCGTTGTTGGTTATTCCTCTCGTCTGCAAGGTTGTCTTTATACAGTCTAATGGTGTCGTCAATGCTGCCGCTATTCCTCCCGCTATACCACCACTGACACAGTGCAAGTAAGGATTATAGGAATTGGATGGATTTAATAACGAAGAAAAGTACTCGTAGAATCCAAAGTTTAAAGCTGCAAATGGAATGTTTGTGAAAAGCGTAGTTGGGTAGGATATGTAGAAAGCGGTAATACCTTCTTGTCTGTATATTCCAGCAGCAGTTTGAAGAACACCCTTGGGAATGAGTCCCTGTTGGGAGCCGGAAGAGATGGGTGATGGAGCAGCTTGCATTCTTTGCTTTAAAACATCAAAAGGAGTCATAAGGGCATCGGATGCGGTGGTAGCCGCAATACCGGCACAACTTGCTATGAGTGGGTGGTTTTCATCGGTAACAATTTTATTGTTCTTAGATGTGGTGAGTTTGTTCACCAACAACGTTTTAGATGCTTCGAACACCGAAAAGTACACAGCATGTGCTGGGCCCGCTCCTAATACAACGGACGACACACCTCTCCATAAAGCGTAAGCACCTTCGCTGGAGCTGATTCTAGAAATGGATGAAACCACACTCTTGGACAATTCCTGCGTGCTAGGAGCAATCTGCATTCTGGTTTTCAACGAGTCGATAGGATACATAACCGTGTGCTCCATGATACCTGCAAACGCACCGGCACTGAGATGGGCAACCAACGAGGCATCATCAGGTAAAGCCTCGTAGTCTATCTCTATGGCGTCTTTCATAAACTGAAGTTGATGCTGTTCCATGGTTAAAGGTTCTGGATGTTTCAATTGTAGTTATTCGTGGACCAAGGATATTTTATATTAACAGCAACGGTGACGGAGAAGAATAGCAGTCTAAGAAGTTGAGTTGTCCACAAAAGAGGAAAAGTCGTTACTGTCGGGGTACGGATTAATGCGAATGCAGGGTTGTGCTGTTTAGTCTGGTATTCGGTTGTCGGCTATACGATGCTATCACTGTCGGGAGTAATGAAGATGTGATCTTTGAGAAGCGACTTTTGTCGTTGCGATGAAAAGTTCGAGATTTTCTTTTTTTACTGGGGAAAGCAAAATTCACAGGGACACAATAACGATCGCTCTTTTTTTGCAAGCGACGCTGGGAATTGTTCTAAATGATAAAGGCGGAGTAGGTTCGAAGTATAATAGGACTCTTGTAAACTAACGAAGTACAGGCAAGGGCTGGTTTAGACTACAGGGAGAGTTAACCCGAGCATTGTGACTCAAGCACACAATAAGATGCCAACTTCGAGTGCGATACGGACAACCACCGTGCTGAAATGGTCTAGGTGCAGGCCCGCTTCCGCCGGATAAAAACCACTTGCCGGAGCCGACAACTAACCCTCCATAGAGGTGAAATTACGAGGTAAAGCACCCGGAAGTCGGACCCAAGAGGGGAATGTATGGCCAAATTACAACGCTTGAGCCACAGCCTTTTCTATTGATGGAACCGATGTGCTATATTTATACACATCCGAGCTGGTTTTCTTTGACTCCGTTCCCACGGCTTCTATCTGGCTGATGACAAGGCTCCACTTTAATACCGATTGCGGACAATAAGTGTGGGTCACGTGATTTGGAGACAGTCTCACAAGCTCCCGAAGCAATGTGCCTCGTCTCGATGTGCTGTTGGTGATCTACATTAACGCCTAAAAAAGAAAGTCTATTGGCTTAGTTACTGATCGAGAAAAATTAATTAATCTTCATGTCATGCTGTTCTGGAACAATTGTCTTGACCTTACCCGTGTTTAAGAATTCTATCACATTTTCTATAGTCCACTCTTCCATATTTCTTCTCGCCTCAACGGCATAAGTACCCATATGTGGCAAGCTGACAACATTAGGAAGTTCGTATAATTCTTTTGGAACAACCGGCTCACGGTCAAAGACGTCACTACCAAAAGAACCGATCGTTCCTTGCTTCAATGCATCAATTAATTCTGGTTCGTTTATAATAGCACCACGGGCAATATTAATGAGGATTGCATCTTTTTTCATCTTTGCAAATGATTCTTTATTAATACTTCCTTTCGTTTGTGCGTTTAATGGCATAGCGACTACCACAATATCGGATTCCTTGAGAAGCTCGTCCAATTGGGTATAAATGGCTCCCTTCTCCAATTTAGGATCTAATCTGTTACGATTGTAGTAAAGAACCTTCTCAAATCCGAAAGGTTGCAATCTGTCCCTGATGGCCTTACCGATTCCTCCCAATCCTAATATACCAACAGTCTTTCCTTCAGGAGTTCTGCCAATTGGGGGCAATGGATCATTGCCCCACTTACCAGCCATCAAGTATTCATGGCCTCTTTGATAATTTCTTAATGCAGTCAAAATTAAGTAAATGGCGGTGTCTGCAGTTGGGGCTTCAACTGGGACAGTCACATTAGATAATTGAATACCACGTACTTTCAAAGCATGTGGGTCAATCTGATCATATCCTGCACCGTTATGGCTAACGGTTTTCAAGGATGTCGGCAAATGCAGCACCAACTCTTCATCGAACTTTCCTGTTTGCTCCACACTCTCGAATGTTCTTGTAATGCTGATGACATCGTTGTACTTGGTCTTCAAATCTTCGAAGAATTCAGCCCTGTTTTTGGAGGTACAAGGAATAACATCGGCAATCTCAGCCAATTGCTCCCACTTCTTATGCGCATAGGCAATCTCTCCTAACCTCAACACTTTTGGTTTTGTAGCACTCATGACAGCGTTAGACAATGTATGGATATATTTCATATTGGTTCCGGCGATCCCCTATTTATATTGGAGATTATGTGGAGGAACTAAAGTTAGCAACCGAATTTTCGCTATCTCTCCGCGAATTCCCCCACGTATCCCCCACCTTTAAAACTTCCCCCACTAGTTTATCCCCCACACTCCCCTAGATCTTGTAAATCGTGGGGGACTACAATTCTTATGTTAGCGAACAAAACTAGTACATTTAATTCTAAACTTTCAAATGATATAAAACCCGTAGACAGGCTTTTTACATAATCAACTTTGACCCTTTGTAAATAAAACTCGATGATGCAGAGCTATCTGATTCAGCCTTAATTGTATCGAATTCTCTCTTTGGGAAGGTACCCCAGTCCTTAGCGTAAGTAGCGACGGAATGGGCGATCAATTTTGTGTTTACGACCCACGCTTCATAGTCAACGTTGTGCAAATCATCACAGAGTTGGTGGTAGCATTCATCAAACCATTTGCCAGCTTCACCACCAAACTTTTCTTGGCCCTCGTCAGTCTTGACTCCTTCAGCGCCTGTTGCAACACCTCCAGCTGGAATCCCATTGTCAATAAATCCAACATAGTCTGATCTTCCATCAAATGGAACTAAAGTGTAGTTGTAGCCATGCTCCAAGTACCAATTAATGTACAAGTCCTTTAAGTCACCCGAACCGTTAGGGTGGTCCTTATTATTTGCGTCGTAAACTTGATATTCATAATTTGGGGAAGCCATCATATCATAATCCATGAAAAGACGGAGCTTTGAATTTTCTTCCTTCGATAAGTGGTTAGCATACCATTCAGAGCCCAATAACCCTTCCTCTTCAGCAGCCCACCAAGCGAATCTGACAGCGTTATTCACCTTGAAGTTTTTCAAGTGGCGAGCAACTTCCAACAAGGAAATTGTACCTGAACCATCGTCATTAATACCCGGACCCGCACTAACTGAATCCGAATGAGCTCCTAACAGAACAACGTTGTCATGATCACCTTCGGGGGTTTCGGCGATGACATTGAGAGTCTTTATATTCTTAACATATGCATCAACAAATAAAGTGGTTTCAATATATTCAGATGAGTCCTTGGTCAATGCATCAATGTATTCTTTGACATCTGCTTCGATGACAGATACAGTGGCAATTTCCTTTCCAGTAGGTTGGCCCAAAGTACCATTTAATTCATCGGTATCATAAATGATAGCACCAAGTGCTCCAGCCTCCCCAGCATTAATTGACTTGTCAGAGAATGCGCAGACACCACGCTTAATTAATACAATAGCTCCTTCTGCGTTTTCAAAATCTTCGGCAGCACAACCGTGGCCTTTAGCCAAGACCAAACGACCATGAGCCAAACCGTCCGTCGCTGGAGTCAAGCTGAGTGGGCTAACAGACTTGGCCTTGGTACCGTTGATTAACAAAGAGTAGTTGTTGACATGGCCATCAACAGCGCCGAAGCTTTGAGTCGAAACATTGTAGCCTAAGCTCTTCAATTCTTTTACAATATAATTGATTGTTGCACGGTGTCCTGGAGATCCAATGACTCTAGTAGGATGACCATACTCACCAATAGAAGCATGGGCAATACCATATAACGCCTCGGCTCTTTTTCTTAAGCCATCGGCTGTTATCAACAGTTGTAATTCCTCGGTAGAAATTTCAGGAAGAGTCGGGTTTGAGTGAGCAAGCTCAAAGACATTTTGAATTTGACTAGGGATAGTGTATGGCAATGCCATAGCAGTACCAACCAACCAAGTTAATTGGAATTTCATTGGGGCGTTGTTGGGTTTGGGTAACTCTTCCTCGCACTTCAACCTGTAACTCCTATCGGGCAGCCACAGAATAAGTCGTGTGTGATCACTATTTGTTATCTATAGATCCAATCTTTCCGTTACGAGATCTGCATAGGGTTGGTTTTAACAAGTCAAGACCGACAATTGTCTCAATCTTGACAACGACAGAATAACAAAATATCTGTATTTTTCTGAATAAACAATTCTTGAAAATATTTACATCTATAGAAACTAATTAAGCTTACTTTATGGGAGAGACTCCAATTAAAACCCTCGTCTATTTTTTTTTCCTTTAGCTTTAGGAGAGCCAAAATGAAATTGAAAACCACCTGTATTTCCTCCGTTAAAATCACCATGGAAAAACTGGTTCATGAATCCATTTCCAAACCCACCGAAGTTGTTTTGCGCTTGTGCTCCCCCTGTATCGTTTGGATCGTCTCCTCTGTCATATCGTGCCTTTAGTTCACTGTTTGATAACACTTCGTATGCTTGGTTAATATCTTGCATTTTGTTTTCGATCTCCTTGGGGGTCATATCATCTCCTTTATATTTATCAGGGTGATATTTCAAGGTTTGTGCTCTATATCCTTTCTTTATTGTCTTTTCATCCGCATCCCGAGGAATATCAAGGATCTTATAATAATCTGTCTTCGGACGACGCTGTTCTTGTTGCTGCTGCTGTTGTTGTTGATATTGCTGTTGGTATTGTCTCTGGCGTTCTCTTTGCTTCTGTTGTTGTTCGTTTTGTTGCCTCGCTTCCTCCTCTTCAATCTTCTCGTACCTTTTTCTGAACATTGCTGTCTGTTGTACGCTTGAAGGAAACCTTCTGAGGATATTTTGTGCTTCGCTGAATTTCTTCTGGGAAAGCAAGATGTCAATCTTGGGTATATGCTTTGGCAAAAAGTGGTCGCCAACGTAATCACAATATTTTATATAGGACTTCTCCCTTAATTCAACGGCAGCCTGACATACCAACTCTTTTAACTCCTTTGCAAATTTTGAAGAACCAATATATTTTGCTTTCATTTCTGATCCACCGATGTGTGTAATAAACTGCTCTAGTCTGTATAGCAACAAATCGTAATTCGTTTTAATGCCACTTGGTAGCTGCCTTTTATCGGGTTTCGAAATCTTCAAATCTTGATTGAACAAAAAATCTAAAACGTATTTCCAGTTGATTTTAGGATTTTTGTATTCATCGTCAAGATTTACTTGTGCGTTTGCAGATTCCTCTAATGTAACATAATAGTGGCTTATCATGATTGAATACTCTTCGAAGATACCAAGGAACTCGTTGAATTTGGCTAAAAATTTAGAAATACTTCCACATTCCTTATTTTCATTATCGATTCTCAAACAATTCTTTATTATCTGTTTCGAGGATTCAACTTGCACTTCGGTAAAGATTAAGAAGTTCGAAATATCTTGGTACCATTCCAAATTTGAAAGCGGTTGAAGATTGATCAATTTTTTGAGGTCCTTGATTATTTCTTTATTTGTATTTGTCGTAGAGTCTGCCTCCTCTCTAAGGATTACGTTCAACGACTTTAAATGAAGATCTAATGCTGAATAGAATGAAGGAGCTTCATTCAACACATGATTATCTAAAATATCAACGCATCCTTTATAATCTTCCTTGACGTATTTTTTTTCAGCATCTGCGAAGTTTTCTTCCAAGTTTTTTAACTTCTTCAAAATAATTTTGTCTTCTTGTGATGGATGCACATCACACAATCGAGCAATTTCCTCAAAATCACCTCTTTCAAACAAAAGTTCAACTAATTTTTCTCTAACAAGCTTACTTTTGGGATCAAGACTAAAAGATTTCTTCAAATCTGCTATTGCTGCCAAATCCTTCTTTAAGGTCAACTCAATTAATGCCTTTTTGAAATATATTTGTGGAATACGATCTACTATTTGAGATGCATTTTCATCATTTTCTATCTCTTTAATTATCGTTTCATACTCTGTCAAAATGGAAGGGGTAGGTCCGTCAGTACTGTATTTTGAATCGAGGTCATGAAGACGTTCAACTAACGAAGCGCCCACCGCAAAAAGAAGGAACAGTATTAAAAACAATCCCCTTAATATTTTGATCATTTGAAGAACAAGGTATTTTTCAATTTCTCTTCCCCAGATTTTTGTTTCTTAATGAATGTCAAAGCTACCCTTATAGCTTATAGCTTGTCCACTTGATGACTGATGCTGAGTTGGTCGTATAAACACTGCTTATGTCTTTTCAAAAGACAAACCAAAATTGAATATTATCCTTGGGATCAGTAAGGAATTAATAACAAGTGGTGCAGTCTTTGAATACTTCAATTGCTAGCATAAAATGCTAATGAAGTACACGTAACTAAGCTTGAGATGATGACACAAAACACAAAATATTAACATTCGCACGACCGTAGCGGTGGGTTGATAGAGAGGGCATTTAATGAAAAGACGACGACGAAATAAAGGGCACTATACCTATACCAGTCATCAACGACTGCATAAGATTATCTGGCTTTAAATGAAAGTAAGACAGTTTCATACATTGGGAGTGCTTACGTGCAATAATCTGAAAACTCGTCATTTGCTTACGTAATGCAAGTATGACATACATTCTTATCACCAAACATCATTAGTTTAACTTCTATATCAATGAACGTAATATTCAGTGAGCGTAAACAGACTTACCTAATTATAAACAGGTGAAAATCACTTGAACAATTTAGCCAAAGAAACAGCACCTTCATCGTTTTTCGACATCACCTTTGCAACAGCCAATTCGAAATCTTCTTGCGTCACATGGATTCTTCTCTCTCTCAATGCATACATACCAGCTTCTGTACAAACACCTTTGACGTCGGCACCCGAACATCCGTTCATTTTCTCTGCAATCTTTCTCAAGTCAATGCCTCTGGTTAAGTTCATAGATCTTGAGTGGATTTTGAGAATGTCTGTTCTGGCAGTAACAGTTGGTGCAGGGAATTCGATCTTTCTATCAATTCTACCAGGTCTTAATAATGCAGGATCCAAAATGTCCAATCTGTTAGTAGCCATAATGATCTTGATATCCTTCGAAGATTCAAAACCGTCCAATTGATTCAACAATTCCAACATGGTACGTTGAACTTCAGAGTCACCACCTCCAGTTCCTGAACCTTCAACTCTAGAAGAGCCAATCGAATCAATTTCATCCATAAAAATAATAGATGGCGCATGTTCACGAGCCATAATGAATAATTCTCTCACCATCCTTGAACCCTCACCAATGTATTTCTGGACTAATTCCGAACCAGATACTCTGATAAATTTACATTCTGTGTGGTGAGCTACTGATCTCGCAAGCAATGTCTTACCAGTACCTGGGGGGCCGTATAAAATAACCCCCTTAGGTTGGGCAATACCCAAACTTTCAAATAATTCAGGATGTTTCACTGGTAATTCGATCACTTCTTTAATTTCTTTGATTTGCTTATCAAGCCCACCTACCATGTCGTAAGTAGAGTCTGGGACCTTTTCCACCATCATCAATGATACCAATGGATCGATCTTGTTCGGTAATATTTTGTGCAAATCGTAGGAGTCTGCCTTCAAGCATACCCTTAATGAAGGAGTTAACTTTTTGATATCAATGTCCTTACTGATATTGACAATGTACTTTCCTTCAGGGTGTATCTTCACAAGAACCTTCTTAAGGCCCATCACCTTGATTACTTCACCAACATACAGTCCTGGTTCTTGTAATAATCTTAATTCATCCTTCAATTGACGAACTTTGTTGTTTAACTTGTTACGCTGGGCCTCCAATCTTCTCAAATTTTGCGAAGTTTGCTGTATTTTGATTTCTGTGTCTTGAACTTGTTGTTCAAAGTATGGCCGGACACCACCTTCATGGACATACTGCGAAACCTTTGCTGTGGCCATTTTTATTTAATGTGTTCTTTGACTATTCAAGACGCAGTTGAGGCTCGGTTGAGGTAGACTTGACGCCACCCAGTTAGTCACGTGTAGGGTAAAGTGGTGAGACCCAGACCAATCTGAACTAGTGTCCACGTGAAGCGTTAAGAGGTTAAATCAGACGACTATAGATGAAATTGGGAATAATAGTGTTGGTCGTACTGGTTAGTGCGTACCAGCACTATTGCTTGTGCAAGTGTAATGCCAAGAGCTTGGTCAAACCTGTGAACAGGTGTGGCGAGTGTACACAAGAATTCTGTTTAGCTGAAGATGCTGGATTGTGTGAATCTGAGCAGTCTGATAGAGGCTCTAGGTCGATACTGGACCTCCAAATTCTAAATAAATTGGCAATTGGTTGGGCTAAAGGAAACGTTGCTGATGCATCTAATTTAGCTACCGAGCATGATCTTAAGACTCGAGCTGGTGTGCTGCCAGAACTGTCAATTATTCTTCAATGTTTCCAGGTCGAGTCATTCAAAGAATCTGCAATTATCTATTTATTTGTTGGGACAGTGTTGGGGTTACTCGGATACATTCTATATCATCACATATTTTCGAAATAATTTATTTAATTTTACAACTGCTAGAGGAATAAAGATGTAGATAACATGGCCAGAATAGAATTGTGGTGACGAAATACTCCCAGTAGGAACTGCTTACTCGAAATTGGATTACTACTAATCATTTCTCCATGCTCGGTCCTGATCAGGGAGAATTCGTATCCGCACATTCTCATCAGATCAGTCATTTTCCGATCGAGTAAAGCATATTATTCTAACTTTTTTGTCAAGCTTCTGATGAATCAGCTGGAATGGTTGGTCTACAGTTTTAATGTTTTTGTAGCAAAACCAAGAACTTTTACGCCCTTGCTGCCCCTTGCGATTTCGTCGTCGCGTTGTTTGATCTCTTCAAAGCCGCAGATCACCAAACCAATTTTTTACATAGTGCGCACAGTTTTACATACTAGCAGAATCACACTAGGTGAATACGTCCAATTAGATGCAAAGATAATAAGGATATCAATCATAAGTATATTCCAAGTAGGCACATTTGTATTTAGAGAACGTAGCGGGGTATTCAAGAAGATTTTTTCTGTCCTGGTTGCGGTGCTGACCAGGTCGTCCCTATGATCCCTGTAGCACAGGTCTCAAACGATGTGAAAATTTTTCGAACTTTTTTTATTGATATCAAAGAATTCTTCTTTACATCATGAGTGATAAAAGTGTGGACGGTATATCCGGACATGCTAATTCTGATGTGGTGACCGGCCAGGCTGGCTCCACTACATCTCAAAGCAGTGTTGGTGATAATAAACCAGACAGCTCGTCTGTCGCTCTGTCCAGGGTTAACAAGAGCACTGCAGCTTCTTCAAGCACTACACAAGACAATTCTTCACCCAGTGGTATCCCCGTAACTGCTGGTGATGCTTCTCGTACCTCTGGCACATCTGCAAGCCAAATCTACCATGGCTCGGCAGCCCAAGGTGGCAATGCCCAAGGTGGTTCATCCGTGCCAGGTATCCCTAATGCCCCTGGCGCCCATGACAAACACTATAACTATTATGCAAACAACTACAATGGTGCTTACAAGAAAGGTTATAGATACGGCCAAGGGGTTCAGGGTCAAGGAAACCAAGCAAATCAAGGGAACCAAAGTGGATCTAATAATAACTCCAACAGTTCTGGTACGAACTCTACCGCCAGTGGAGCCAACACTTCCTCTGGTAACGGAAGGGTTCGTCGTCAATACAAAATGAATCAGGCAAACTACAACTATGGCTACCCACCATCGGGTATGTATCCATATGGCTTTGTCCCAGCTCCTTACGGGGGATATCAAATGATGCCGAATATGCAAGTTCCTTCTTATGGTGTTCCAATACAGCAATATCCACCAGTTGCTGGCTCAAAAGTGAAACTCACCACTAAAGATGGCAAGCCAGTTGACCTCGAGGAGAAGAAAAAGAAAGTCGTTGGTAGCACCCCAACTACTTCTCCAGCTCCCGTGAACGCTACTCCTGTTGTGGCTACTACAGAAGAATCTATTCCTCAACCAGCTGCGGTCTCACCAAAGCCTGTTGCTGCATCTGCTAACAGAACTGCTGCAGAGGAGTTCATGAGAAAGGTTAGGGAAAAGGCGGCCGCTTCTAAGGAACAACATGCAAAGGCTGAAAGAGAGAAGGCGGAGAAGGAAAGGGCGGAGAAGGAAAAGGTGGAGAATGAGAAGGCTGAGAAGGAAAAGGCTGAGAAGGAAAGGGTCGAAAAGGAAAAGGCCGAAAAGGAAAGAGCTGAAAAGGAACAAGCTGAGAAAGAAAGGGCTGAAAAGGAAAAGGCTGAAAAGGAAAGAGCTGAAAAGGAACAAGCTGAGAAAGAACAGGCTGAAAAGGAAGAAAGAGAGAAACTTGAGCAGGCAGAAAAGGAAAGAGTTGAGCAAGAGACGGTTGAGCAAGAGAGGATAAAGCAAGCGAATGATCAAGAACCAAAATCTGATGGACCTGAGGGAGAAAAAGAACCATCTGACATTCAATCTTCAACTGCTGAAGGGGTAAATACTACTTCCGATTCTGCTGATACAACAGCTAATTCTGCTGATACAACAGCTAATTCTGAAGCTGACCAGTCATTTGGTGCCGAAGATACCACAGCTGGAGAAGAAGAGGCTGAACCTACCTTTACCATTTCTTCATTCCTCGAGAAAGTAAAACAGGTCACTCCTATTGATGATATTACGAGCGTCAAATATCCTGAAAATATTACTCCTGTTGATTCCAGCAAGAAGATTCCTGGAAAGAAATATAGATATGATCCTCAGTTCTTGATACAATTTCGTTCCGTTCTTCAATTCCCAATAGACGCGGACTTCAAGGCCCAATTGGAAAAGGTTGACATTCAAACCGCCAAGAAGGGTCAAAACTCAGGACAGAGAAGTATGAGCAAGTTCGGAAATTCTTTACCAGGCAGATTTAATGGACAAGTTCCTGGAAGAGGTCCTCAGTTTGGTGATCCAAGACAAAATTCTAGAAGTGGATCGAAGAGAAGAAGTGGAAATGCATCTTCCAGGGATAAATCTACTAGAAAATCAAACCAATCTAAGAGAGGTGGTAGAGAAGCTCGTGAAGATGACATGGATCAACATAAGTCTCTTGAAGATGTCAAGCCTTTGGAAAAGAGTGAAAACAGATGGGTTCCAAGATCCAGAGCCAAAAAGACGGAAGTCAAATATGCCGAAGATGGTAGCATCATCTTGGAGGAAGAGGAAATTGAAAGAAAGGTTAACTCGTTGTTGAATAAGTTGACGTTAGAAATGTTCACGCCAATTACTGATGAGGTGATAGCTATTGCTAATCAGTCGAAATGGGAAACCGATTCGAAGGCGATCAAGAAGGTGATTTCGTTAACATTTGCTAAAGCATGTGATGAACCTTACTGGTCGGAGATGTACGCAAAGTTCTGTGCCAAGTTATGTACAAATGTTTTACCTGAAGTAACGGATGAAACTATAACTTTGACTGACGGATCTCATCCTTCAGGTGGTTCATTGGCAAGAAGAATTTTGTTGACCACTTGTCAAACAGAATACGAAAAGGGTTGGACCGATAAATTACCAACTAACGCTGACGGGTCTCCATTAGAACCAGAAATGATGTCTGATGAGTACTATGTTATGGCAGCTGCTAAGAGAAGAGGTCTTGGTTTGGTTAAATTCATTGGTCACTTGTACAACTTGGGTATGTTGAATGACCATGTTATATTCGTCTGTTTAAGAGATCAATGTAAGAATACAGTTGATCCTTCTGAAGATAGTTTGGAGAACTTGGCCCAATTGGTGAAGACTGTTGGACCTAAGTTGGATGCTGATGAAAGGAAGAGACCAATCTTGAAGATTGTTTTCGAAAATATCCTGAAAATCTTGGACAATGTTAAATTGTCTTCCAGAGTAATGTTCATGTTGATGGACTTGCAAGATTTAAGAAAACAAAGATGGATCTCTGATAAGGCTGAAGCCGGTCCAAAAACTATAGAGGAAATTCATAGAGATGCGGAAATTAAGAGAATGGAAGATATCAAGGCCAGTAACGAAAAGAAACACCAGAGAAGATACGAAGGTAGGTCCAATTCCTCGAGATCCGCTTCCGGCGCAGGTGGTTCTAACTTCAACTTGAAGAAATCACCTTCGTTTGCCAATCAAAATACTCAATTCAGCAATGCATCAAATACTAACAGCGACTCGAACCTTCACAGAGAATCCTCGAAGAGATCAGAGTCCGCTCAGGTGAATAGATTTGCTGCTTTGGGTGCTGATGATGATAATAATGAATGAAGAGTATGAAATTGACAAATATAGACTTCTTCCAGTTTCTTATTCTCGAATATAATTCCGTATAATTGTTGCATCTGACTCCCTGTGTACTATAGTAATTCATTCTATATTTAGTTTTATCCACGTCTGAATTCTATATATTGTACCCGTAAAGGTGATGGTGAATCCATCTTGAACCAAGACCCAAAACACTCCGGCTAAATACAGTTTGATAGATTAAAAACTAATTCTATTCATTTTTGTTAATCACAAAAATGAACTACAGAACTAAAATCGCCACGAACCGAAACGAAAGGGCATAATCCTCTTGGGTCTGTAATAAATAGCGTGAGTCATCCCCTTGCTTCAAAAACGTATCCGCTATGGCCAGCAATCTTACTTCAAAACTTCATTCAAAGATAAATAATCTTTGGAACAAAAATTAAAACTGTCTGGAAGTTTAGTGAATTTCGCCTAGATTGGTCCTCGCATTTTCATCCGGATCATTTTGAACCAAAATTTCAGGACATACAGAGCCTCTTTCATACTTTGGTTCAGTCATTACTTTCTCAATTGCTTCAGAGCTAAAATCAACTTTCAATGAGATAAGATCAAATGGCTTCTCAGACGTGTACTCACTTCTTCTGTTGTTTTTAAAGTTGTCCATGTATGTCTGAAATGGTTCTAGGTGCTTTTTCTGTCTTGTTATCCATTCCACGCACTGGGATAATACGATCAGCGGTGCCATGTTTGTGTTTGATAATGCTTTTAAATTGGCTAAAATCTTTCCCATCATATTATGATCAATGTCGACGAAAGAAGCAGCAAATAATAATAGTCGCTTTCCTATGTAGGTGGGTGACTCTCCTTCATCTAATAGCTTATTTAGATAGAATAGTGCCCAAATAATCAGCTGGTCTGCAAGATCTGCATTCCCCAATATTCTGGATGTGTTCTCTTGTTGATCATCAGACATGAAGTCTTCCTTTTCACTCTCATCGGACACTTGCATACGTAGCAAGTATTCGTAATCTGGTTGTTGATCATCAAAACAAGCTGTCTTAAAGTGTTCAATAAAATATTCATCATTCGTAGGAGTTCGACTTTTCGGTTTTTGAAGCTGTTTGTATGCTCTCGTATCTTCCGAGTGATGGGAACATATGCCATTCAGGTCGTCTTGTATTTTCTGTCCCATCTGAAAATAAGGCTTGTGACCGGGAAATTTCCTCATCGAGTCAAATAACAATCTAAATATCTTCTCATTTTTGATATCTGACATGCCAGAATTTGTCATCCTAAGAGCATCAATTGCTCGTATTAACTCCCCGTACTCTAAAATAATATCTAGCTCAGACAGATCTTTATTGGCCCCATGTTCATGGACCATAGAACCTTCGGACAAATACATTGTACTAATCAATTCAATCAAATTCAGTGCCATCCTCGTATCATCTGATCTATCTAAGATCAAGCGTAGACAGTGTTCGTCGAATACTAAAGCAGGGGCGCCTTTCGCACGCCGTCTTTTATTTTCCATTTCAATAGCTCTTTCAACGATCTCTCTTACTTCTATCAGTGACAACGGATAAAGTTCGAATAATTGACATCTTGATAAAATTGATCTATTGATTCGCTTTTTTGGGTCTGTGGTCGTAGCTCCGATAAAAACGAAGGACCCATCTTCGATAAAGGATAATAAAAAATCCTGTTGTACTTTGCTGAATCTATGGATTTCATCGATGAAAACCACTACTTTCAATTGTTCTTCTTTGAGTGAGCGGTTAAGGTTCTCATTTCTGATGGTTTGCAGTAGCTCCTTTAAGTCAGCAATTGTGGAATCAGTGGCCGATAGTTCAACAAACACATAATCAGCTTCTTTTGCAATAATCGAAGCTACTGTAGTTTTGCCCACTCCTGGTGGCCCATACAAAATCATGGAAGGTAAATATCCGAGCCTAATAAAATTATAGATATCCCCATTACTTCGATCAACTAGATGTTTTTGTCCAATAAAATTGTCTAATCTATTTGGTCGTATTAATTCAGAAAGAGGGAGGGACATCGTACCAGAAATAATATCAAATCGATGACATTGTCTGAAGGTTGTCACGTACAAGTCTATCAGATTCTGTGAAATAGCAGACATCTTTTATCACGTGATCTGTTCTGCGAGAGAAGTTGTAGTCGATTACAGCACTGAGGAACGATCACAGCTAACAAAAGAATTTGTATCTATTAATTTCTACTGATCTTGAATTAAAAAGAATTAAATTTAGTAACGAAATAGTTACCAAGAAGATTTCATTTTCTTCTTTTCTCATTTTGATCACTTGCCAACGGGCTCCCGGCATTCAATGAGGCACTCATTTTTCGCTTCTTCATTGAACTCTTATCATCCACTATAGATGGATCTGGAGAAGGTGAAGACCGCTGATTTGCCTTCTGATAGTTCAACATTACTTGATGTGATGGAAATTGATTGGGATGTTGATGGCCAGCTCCTGCGGCAAATTGTTTGCTATTTGCCGCCATGAATAATTCTATGGCTTTCAAAGGAGAACTCACATTATTGATAATTGAAAATCCCATCAACGATCTCAAATTTGACATAATATCACTTACCTTCAATATCCTCATAGCGTGTTCATTTATTCCTGAGTCGTACGATTTTTTGATGGCTTCTGAGGAGTTGTACACATGCTTCAAAAAATCCGACCCATTGCTTTTACTACTCTCGGCAACAAAGTCGGCCCACTTTTTCTCCAAGCCTTCGAATCCAACGGATCCATGATAGCTTTCACAATAACAATCTATGGAATCAATCTTAAGCTCTCTGTTCATGAAAATTTTGAGGTTCCCGTTGATTGTTGATATTGATCCATCGCTGTATAGGTACTGAAATATCACTCGTGAAATTATGAAAATAGAACCATTATTCATCACCTGATACTTTATTCCCGGTAAGGTAAGAGAAAACTTCTTTACATTACCTTGTGTAACGCATAAAACAAAGAATCGAGGAGCTGTGAAAGTGTTCAATTCAAACTGCTTAGGTGTACCACTTGTGTTATCATAGTCAAGCCCAAAGGAATTTTTAAATTCCTTATTAAATTCTGTATCAGGTCCTTTCGGGACTGGAGCAGTAGTGAACTTCAACGTAGACCCTGGCAAAAAATAGTTAGCAATAAGTCTATTCCAAAAATCAATATTCGATAAAACCTCTGTTGATTCGTTGGATAGTTGTTCCACGAGATCCAAAACTCTCATAACTCCAGAATTCCCCAAATTTCTTTTCAAAATCCGGGTATTTAATTCGTTTTGCAACTGCTGTTGCTGTTGTCTCTGCTGAGCTATTTGAGCATCATCCAGTTTCATAGTACCGGGTCCAATAGCAGAGCCTAATGCTTGCTTTTGGATAGGAGATTGTGCACCCATTGGTTTCTTGCTTTGGGTGGCCATTTGTCCATGAGGTGGTTGTCCCCCTATATGCCCTTGGGTGCTAGTTCTTGGTTGTGTTTGTGGAGTTGGTTGCTGGGAAATTATTGGAGTACCACTATTCGGAATTGAACCTGTGACAACTTTTTGTGACGCATTTCCTGTCATTTGAGAAGGAACCTGTAGGAATTGTCCATTTGGACCCTGATTCTGACCTTGTGGAACTTGTGATGGATTTTGTTGGTTAGGAATCTGTGGTTGGGGCTGGTGGCCCATTTGTGGAGTATGGCCTTGGGAGTCCCCAGCTGAATTGGAAGACGTAGGAACTGGGGCAGAATTGGGTGCCCCAAGGTTTGGGTTAAACTGACTCCCTTTACCGGGGCCAGTATTCAATTGTTGGAAT
This sequence comes from Suhomyces bolitotheri, assembly GCA_030568555.1. Lineage (NCBI taxonomy): Eukaryota > Fungi > Ascomycota > Pichiomycetes > Serinales > Debaryomycetaceae > Suhomyces > Suhomyces bolitotheri. Next base: position 37,259 of record JAJMGH010000020.1, read on the forward strand.
GTTGCTGCACTTTGAATCCCTGGCCTTCCTTGTTGAGAATTGATTTGAACCTGTTGAGGATGTTGCTGATGCTGTTGAGTAACCAATTGTTGATGACTTACTGGCACCCCATTCATCGGAACTGGGCTCACACCTGATGGACCGCTCATTGACAAGCGCTGCTGTTGCTGCGCTGCTGCCACTGCAAACGCCCCAGGGTTTTGACCATATAACTGCTGTTGAACATTAGCTGGAGCTGCTGATGACTGCTGTTGGGGGCCTTGTGGTTGTTGTTGTTGTTGTTGTTGTTGCTGGAATTGTTGGAACGGCTGTTGTGCTTGGGCCAGTTGTTGGGGAGGCTGTTGCTGTTGTTGTTGTTGTTGTTGCTGTGGAGTGATTACCATTCCTTGGTTGTTCATTACCATGCCCTGGTTATTCATACCCACATTCATTCCAACGTTCATAATGTTGAGATTTCCATTCATATCACCCCAACGTAGTTACCATCAACAATCGTTTGAGAATACTATATACTTTATGCTTAGTACTTCTGTGATGAAAAAGACTTCACCTCAGAATTGTTTAGATTAACTTCTTGATGGAGAGGGAAAAAAAAAATTTTGAAAAGGCGAGACAATCACGAACAGTATAAAAGTAGGAGGTAATGTTGTCATTAAGACACGAGTACCATGGAAATTAGAGAATGACACACTATCTCTACCAATTGGAATCTACAATCAAAGAACTAGTAAGAGTCCCTTCTGTACTAACTTCTACATGGTGCGGCTTTCTCGAACTGCACATCGTCTATGCTCATAATTATTTATTTATATTCAGTCATTGATCAGCAACAATGCATTCCCATTCAACTCCTTCGTATTGGTGATATACCTCAAAAAAGCAGGGTGTTCTAAAGCGGGTCTTCGGATCTTCAATGGAACTTTAACATCTGCAGTTCCCTCTTTATCTTCAGTAGCCCGAGTTTTTGTGGCCCTTCTTTTCAATAATTTGTTAAGAGTATCACGTTTCTCTTCTTCATCTTGTTTGTTCTTATAGTCTTGTCTCCGTCTGGTGCTTTCAGCTTTACGTAACTTAGCTTCCTCTTCGGTTTCCTTCTTCTTAGGGCGCATTTTCTTGGCAGCTTTGAGGTTTTCCCCTAATGCTACTAAACTTTTGCTATTCTCTTCCTCCATATATCTTGCTCTTTGACGTTCTGTCATCTTCGAAACATCAGGGTTTGCACTTGGGTTATACTCTTGCTCTTCATCTGTCAATAACAACTCTTCATCTAACTCTTGAGGTTGTATCTTTCTTCCTTGTACCTTTCTTGGTTTCTTTGTTATAGCCTCTCTTTCTTCCACATCACCTTCTTGATCATCTTCATCTAGGTCTCCATCATCTTCCTCATAGTATTTAAGCTGACGTTTTCTTACTTCCCTTTGGGGTTTTCCTAAATCATTTCGCCTACCGCTCGCTTTGATGGATATATTTCTACCAGAACTCTGGGGTGTGTCTTCATCTTCATCTCCCAACTCTAAGTTTTCATCCATGTCATCATATTCATTCAATCTAAAATCATCCACGTCACTTAAAGGTTCATCATCTGATTCACCTCGAGTTGCGTTATGTGTTTCTTCAGCTTCACTAGATCCTTCATCATCTTCAATATCGCCATCCTCCTCTTCAGCAAGGTCCGTCAAGTCAGAGCCTAACTCATCCTCTTCATCTTCGATGTTGTCTTCTTCCTCTAATTCATGTTCACCTATTTCGTCGCCATCTGATCTATCGCTTCTTCTTTTTCCTGTTTCTCTTGTCAGAGTGACTAGATTCGTAACACCGGCGGAATCACGCAAAGTCCTGGTCATTGGGGGGTTCTTTTCTTTATAAAATGGTTATCGGGGGACTAAGTAGTAAATGGTTCTGTCGCGCTCAATTATCAAACGTGAACTGCTCAATTACGAGAATACAACTCAATCCGAAATATTACATCAATTGTTTCTAAACTTCGATTATCTAGTATACTAAACTATTTTGTGTTTGGAATATCCAGTTGCATATAACTACATAATCTATGAATTAGATTGAAAAGGGTGTACTAAGTTGTGTAAGTACTAAATTTGACCACTCATGAATAATCCCTTTATGTGTCTTATCTCATTTTTTGTTTCCACAGCCATGTTCCTTTTACGTGCCTTAGCATCGTCCAGTTTGGTATCACTAAATAACTCAGAGCTGTTAAAATAGACTAAATCAGATTTATTCTGCAAATTTTTCAAGGCATAATTTGTTGTGCTATAGTGTGGAATTTCTGTTGTCAGATAAGCGTGACATTTTGCTAGAACTTCCGAAAGTGCAGCAAGCTTTGAGGCGAGACGGCCCTGTTTTAATTTATCAATCTGCTCAAGCTCCTCGGCTCTTTCTTCTGCATTTTTAAAGCGTGTTCTGTCAAGATAGGAGTCATCTGTTTGAACAATTGCATCCGCATAAAGCTTACCATCTCCTTTTTTGATACCTACTATTGGAATTTGACTTACTCTTCCAGCTAAGTTCAAATAGCAGTCCCTTAAACGATCACGAAACAACTTGAAAATTTCCAAACGCCTTTCTGCCCTTGTATCTAGCATAGGTCGGATCACTAATAAAGCAATAATATAAATTAATGTTAAGCCAATGGCCGAGCCATTGGTCAACCTAATTAGATAGCTTATCAATTGAGTTGTATTGTTATTCAGCGGTCTTCTAAGGTAGGAATTTGAATCGTATGCAGACTCTGGGATAGTTAGCAACGGGATACTCATCTTTGTATATTGTATTTTGAGATTAAATTAGAAGAAGCACTGGTTGGTATTACCCACAAAATGTATTGAGTTCTCTTCTCCACCCACATCAATCGATCATTACCTCGGTCATTATTTTATCACGTGATACATATCATAATAGTTCAAAATCGCCATTTTTAAATTGATCAATACGATCGAAACGGCTCATGGTGTGAGGAAAGTCTACCTTTCCCTCTTTATCGCTTCTCTCTTTTTGGTTCGAATTCGTTCGACTATTTGTGAATTTTTTGTATTTTTGTTAATTAATTGTAACGCAACCTAAATTGTAGACATTACAAAATTTGTTCCTAAGCCTAACCAAAACACATATTACACCTTAAGATTTACGCAATCTATACATATCCCATACAAAATTGAACTCTTTATCAATCAATAATATCGCCTATACTTTGCGAAAACGGCATTCTCTTCGTCTTCGATTTCGACTTCTTATTGTAAAATCCATGATTATTCGAACTATCATACTTAACCTTTCCTTCATGAGTGACCATTCTCCGATTGGTCTTGGAATCTTTTTGAACTGTTATATCATTTAAATTTATACTGTTTGTTCGTGTTAGCCTTAAACGAGCATTTTCAAGTTCATCGATAGTCTGTTGTTGCAAATGTCGTGCTTTCACTTTCCGTCTTTCCGTCCTTTCCAATACTTTTATTTCATCGTTTTCTTTTGGGACCCAATTCGATTTCAAGATTCTTCTTATAGCTTCCGGAGAAATCTTGAAATGTCTTGCCAAGTCAACAGTTTTGAGATGAGGCATTTGGGTGCTTAAATCACGTAAGTCATTGATCTGTTGCCTCGATAGTTTTCGTGTAGGGTTCCAGCTTCCATATAGATTTTGTAAGCTGCGTTCTCGTTTCTTCCACTCTGGGATATTTTGCTTATTATGTTCTTGATTTCGTATTCTTTTTATGAACGTTTGTTCTGCCTCCAGTGAAAGTGATCTTAGTTGCACACGAACTGCTGATGAAGGTAGACGGAAGAAATTCCACATTACTCATGCGAATAATAGGACAACCAATAGTTCTTTAGCGAGACCAAACTACGTGCAATTTCCCTTCTCACCTATAATTTACTAGTATGCATAGAATTTTTGATAATTGGTAGTGCGAAGACTACTTATGTACAGGTCTCAAATCAAGTGGAAAGTTGACAACACATGCCTTACAAGATCTGATTGACACTATGATTACTGACGATCAATTGAATAACATAACGATATCTTTTGGGATTGCATCAGTTGTGTTAATTCTCATATACCATGCTATTTCCACAAATGTTGATTTATTGAAAAGCAACAGATAGGTAGAACAAGATGGACTAATGCAAAAGTGCCACTTCAAGTTGGGAGAAGCAAGCTCCTTAGCAAAAATTACATTAAAGGAACCGATAATTGTATAGATCTTCAAATACATGATATCAATGACTAAATTCAGATAAATAACGAATTAAATTAGATTACTCTTCGTTTGCATTACTCTGATAGTCAAATAAGGAATTATATGATCATTTAAAATCAGGATTTTTCTCTGCCTCAATCATTACACTCTACTTTATCGAATCTAAATAGCAGATTTTCTAGTTGGGATATTTAACAGCATCTCCATTACACCAGAAACACTAATAAAGAACTATTGCGGTCCAAAAAAAGGTTATCAGCCACAGCATTTGACAGAGTTGACACAATCAAGAATTCGTAGAAATGATACGGATTAAGTCATGTACGATGTGCGTTTATAGGTGTGTAAAATGAATAGCGTGCAAGTTGATGTAAGGCGGGGACCGCCTGACTTTCGTACATTCTGGTATGAACACGTCTTTATTGGGCGAGGGTCGGAGGTACTAGAGAAACAAGAAGCTATTGGGGCCTTGAAGTACTTTGATTGCTTGCGTGCTTTCATTGAACTAGAGCTAGTGTACTAGATAAGGTATACCAGATATATGGCTATTATTAAGAAGGGAAATAAGAGTTTTGATTAAGAATCAAAAGCATACGATAACTAGAAGAGGCATTTCAAATACAAGATACTCACCAACAATGTACGGAAACACCGAAGAGGTAACTCCAGGGACCAAAGACGTGTCTATGGTAGATGTTTCCTCTGCGAATAAGACAGATGATAAAAAGGACGAGGAAAACCCGCCACAACCACAACCCCAAAGAAGGAAGTCAACTTTAATCTTTAACGATGATATTGACCTAGATCGTATGAACATAGACGACAAGAATAACCAACAAAACGGAGACGGTATGAATATCGATCAATCATCATATGAATTCACAAACCAACTGCATACCGCAAATAGGCAGCCTCAAGGACAAGAGGCAAATCAACCACCGGCGGCGTCTACAGATGTAGACCCAAATGTGACCATACCAGTGGATATTAAATGGGTCCAAGGGGGTGAAAAAGTCTATGTGACGGGCTCATTTACTGGCTGGAGAAAGATGATCGGATTGACAAAACAACCAGATAACAACTTTTCGATAACTTTAGGTTTACCAGTGGGTACTCATCGTTTCAGATTTGTTATAGACAACGAGCTTAGATTTTCAGATTTCCTTCCCACTGCAACAGATCAGATGGGAAATTTTGTCAATTATGTGGAAGTTACACCTGAACATATTCAAAACCACTTGAATCAAGAACAACAAAAGCAGGGCCAAAATGAAAAAGAAAAAGCCACACAGAATCAACCGCAGCAGGCTAGCCGTAAATCTTCCATATCAAAATCAGCAAGTAGAACAGATTCTATGTGGGGTTTAACCAATGATGATGATGACATGGGAGGGGGTTATTCGAGATACCATGATGATGTTGATTCGGATTGCAACGGTCTTACCGGGAATTTTCAATACATTAGTGATATACCACCAATTTTCACTGATCCAAAAGTAATGGAACAATATTATGTTGCTATCGATAAGCAATCAAAAAATACGAACGGTCAGCAGCAGGCATGGCTTCATCCTCCACAATTACCTCCCCATCTAGAAAATGTCATTTTGAATAACTTCAATTCTAGTGATAAAGATAACAATTCGGGAGCATTACCTATTCCTAATCATGTCGTATTAAACCATTTGGCTACGACGAGTATTAAGCATAATACATTGGCCGTCGCGTCAGTTGTGAGATATAAACGGAAGTACGTGACACAAATCCTCTATGCCCCCTTGCAACATTAGCTAGAAAATTCATTCAAATCAACTTAAAGTAACCGCCAGTCACATGGTAACCTAGTGCTATTCAACAAATACGAAGTATTTAATTTTTGTTACTACACGATGCATAATTATTTTTATATTGGTATATTATAAGTTATATGAAATAATTAAATGGATGCCTTCATCCTTCCTCCGAAAGCACGAGTGGCGCCAGCTTTCGATATCTTTATATATTTGTATAGCTTGTGTTGCACAATACATTTTCAGCTATAAATTGTTTGGAATTGAAAACTTTTACATTATAATAATCGTAAGGCAGACATCGCAATTGAATAAACTAGCTAAACAACTAATAATCATTACTAGAGCCGTAGGAATCGTTACCACCTCTGTTGGAGGATCCATAGGAGTCATTGTCGTCTCTGTTGGAAGAACCATAGGAGTCGTTACCACCTCTGTTCGAAGAGCCGTAGGAGTCGTTGTCGTCTCTGTTGGAAGAACCGTAGGAGTCAGACTTTGAAGAACCGTAGGAGTCGGTCTTCGAAGAGCCGTAAGAGTTATCGTCGTCTCTGTTGGAAGAACCGTAAGAGTCTTTGTTGTCTCTGTTGGAAGAACCGTAAGAGTCAGATTTGGAAGAACCGTAAGAGTTATCGTCGTCTCTGTTGGAAGAACCGTAAGAGTCTTTGTTGTCTCTGTTGGAAGAACCGTAAGAGTCAGATTTGGAAGAACCGTAAGAGTTATCATCGTCTCTGTTGGAGGAACCGTAAGAGTCAGATTTAGAAGAACCGTAAGAGTTATCATCGTCTCTGTTGGAGGAACCGTAAGAGTCAGATTTAGAAGAACCGTAAGAGTTATCATCGTCTCTGTTGGAGGAACCGTAAGAGTCAGATTTAGAAGAACCGTAAGAGTTATCATTGTCTCTGTTGGAAGAGCCATAGGAGTCTGAGTTAGAAGAACCATAGGAATCGTCACCTCCTCTATTAGAGGATCCGTAAGAATCGTCGTTGTCTCTGTCCTTGTTCTTATGCTCGTCCTTTCCGAATCCGAAAACCATTTTTGCTAATTGATAAATTAATAGAATAGAGCCTGATCTAGAGAGGAATTGACCTCTGCTTTATAGTCAAATTAAGTTATGGGCCATGCATCCTTCTCAATAACAATTTCATGTTCGAAAAGAAATGTATTATGATATTAAGGGGAACTTGCACAAAACTGCGGTTCTGAAATAATAGCCACACATTATGCATGAGAGATATACCCGTGACGTATTGTACCTCATTCGACCGATCTGCTTCCTTAATGAAGTTTGCCTAATAAATTTGAGAGATGAGCTTTCTCACAACATCAATTGATGGTCAATTGGGCGTAAGGTGATGTACCTAAGTACTCAATTACCTCAACCCATCGTCACTTGAGGCCGGAGTACAATCCTACCACAATGAACCGCCACCCTGAATTATTCAGAGTGATCATGTACATGACGTGGCTTCATGCGGGGAGAAACTGCGGCACGTTTCTTGTACATGTACGCTCGATCGTTTTTGTTCAGTAGACGACATGTGTGGAGTCGATCTCTACAATTGATTTGCCATTTTGCTTCCCACCCAATTCAAAGTGTTTTTAGTTGAGTAAAATACTTCTCATCTAAGGTGAAACGAACTGAGCTGTTCTTATTTGGTCGGGGAACTAATAAATACTGAGGATTTAGTAATTCATCCGAGCTTGAATAATCTGTGTTTCAAGTTCTCTAGTTTCTAAATAAAGTTCTGCTTGCTAGTAATTGAAATATTTTGCAATGTGTGAGCGCAGACTGTTAGTTCATAATAATTAATAGCAACACGCGAATGTGAACGACTATTATTATGAATTGTGCAGTTCTCACGTTATTAACGCCAGGGAAGAATCTCCTAAGCACCTGGAATGAGCAGTTAGGTAAGGGAAACTAACGTGCGCAGCCAGAGGAACGTAAGTAAACTCCGCCTGTTCTATGCGTGAGTTAACGCCGGTCAATTCTTGAGTTGGCCAGAAAGAGTAATTGTTCGTCTAGCAGATCCAAGCATCAAACCAAGTCACCCAAATTGTAATGATTATTATAGAAGAAAGTTGACTCATGATATTGTCTGTAACGACTGTTAACTTTCTGCTAGCTCAGCTTAACGAATCAACTTTCTGAAGTGATTGGAAAAAATCCATTCAGAGAATTGAAATTTGCTTGCAAAATGGAGTTATGCGAGAGTAAATTGCGTTGCAGATGTTCACCGTGATACAGCAATAGCAATGCTTTCCGAATCGGTATTTGGTTTATACTAACATCAGAAGCGAGGTTACTGCAATTGAACAATACTGCCCATCACGTATAGTATGCTGCTCCTGTGCCTTGAATCGAATAGAAAATATGCACTAGGTTGAATTGACGAAGAACAAGGTGGCACTTCGATCAGTCATTCCGCATGAACAATTAAGGTCGAAGATAAACGGAATATGTGAAATCCGATTGTTTATGTTACGCAAGTCAATTTAGTACACGCTCCTAACCACAAACACGTTCGAGTAATAATTTAGGAAAACATAGATCAACTTCTATATTGTTGTGTGCAAAACAGCCTATACAACCGAGTTCAAATATCGTGGATATATCAAGATTTGCCAAAATATCTATATATGCATACTTAATGGTTCCTGTCTGCTGTACGTGGTTTGGCACGAATAATATTATCTACTCTCAATAACACTTCAGAGGCTTCAGCTGCAGATGAAACAACTGCCCTCTTGAGTTTGAATGATTCCACTATTCCCATTTCTCTCATATCAGCAACGACTCCCTTATATAAATCCAAACCAGATGTTGTGATTCCTCCATAAATTGCTGATCTCAACTTAGCAACCAAATCGGATGAATCAAAACCTGCGTTGTCAGCCAAAATAGTTGGCAATTGTCTTAGAGCTCTAGCAAAAGCTTCAATAGCAAGAGCTTTTTTACCAGTCTCATTAGCAGCTGCTTGATCTACCGCTTTAGACATTATCATCTCAGAGCACCCCCCACCTAAACAAGTCTTAGTCTCCTTCGTCGTTTGCGACAAAACGGATAATGCATCATGTAATGACCTCTCTGCTTCGTCCAAACCTTGCTCTGTAGCTCCTCTCAAGACTATAGTACCTGCTTTTCCAGCTGGAACGCCAGAAAACCTTATAAAGACATCCTCACCTATCAAGATCTCTTCAATCAAATCACAATGGCCTAGTTTAACCTTCTCTGGATGATCAAACGTAGAGACTACCTCCCCCTCAGTAACTAAAGCTAACCTGTCAACACCATCAAAATCAGCGTGCTCAATAGAGTTGATCTTTCCATCCGTAAAAAGCTGCTCGGGGTAGTCATAAATAAGTTGTCGGTTTATAAAAACATTAATACCAAATTTTTTGATTTTTTCGACCTTATTTTTCATCTTAAGTTTCTCCGCTTTCTCTAAGTCAGCTAACTTGGCAGTCGAATCCACTTTGAATTTTGCACCAAAAACCTTTACCTTATCAGTATCCATAGACGTATTCGCAATTAAAATCTTAGCATTTTCAATTCTTTTTGGTTGGTTAATTCCGAACTTTTTCTCTAAAATAAATCCTTCATCCAAGAAAGAGTCAGATAATTTGCCACCCGCCTTCTTGATAATTTGGATATTATTTAAGTCAGTAGAGCCTTTCAATCTTAATATAGCATCAACAGCCAAATTTGAAAAAAATTCTTTATCTTGAGACAAGATTTTTGAGGAGAGCGTAGTCCTGGCAATGTTAATCAAGTCATTTCTAAACAATTCAGGATTAGCTCCATTATTGACTGAAGCTTTTTCCAAAGCTTCCAAGGCAACATTACGCGCTATTCTGTACCCTTCAATAATAGTTTGAGGATGAATTTTCTTCTCAATCAATTTTTCTGCCTCCTTCAATAATTCAGATGCCAAAACAGTTACCGATGTTGTGCCATCACCGACTTCGTTATCTTGAACCTTGGCAATATTCACCAACACCTTCGCTGCTGGATTGTCTAGCGGAATGGACTTTAAAATAGTTGCACCATCATTGGTGATCATGGATCTTCCAATATCTGACGAACTTTGTAATAACTTGTCCATACCTTTTGGACCTAATGTTGATTTAACTAAGTCTCCAACTGCAATTGCACCAACAAAAGCAGACATACGAGCATTCTCTGCTCTCTCTTCAGTCGCTTGATCACCCAAAATCTGAACAGACATTCTTTATATTTTCAATGGTATGATACGCTCTCAAATATTAGTGCCATCAAAAATTCACGTCGAAAAAAATCGTGCGCGGTACAAATCAAAACCAAACTACCATAAAATTGCCTAGCTCTTCCTAATGGGAAGGATGCATGCTAAGCTTGTATCTCTTAGGGAGGAAGAAAAGTGAGGAAACCATCTAAACGAGAAGTTGGTTTGCGTAGTACATGGTCAACATTAAATACATCTGTATATGTATATTTCAAGTAAATTGTGAGCAATAAATTCGTAAATTATATTATTCCATTAGCATGAAGTGTGAATTAGCAATATGGTTTCACAATAGGATATCCCTGGAAGAGGAATCCTTGGGGTTGTCTGTTTTAAGGCTTTCAAATACATTTTTTAGAAGTCACCTGACCCGCTCATAGACAAATCAAAGTGGAATTATACGAGCTTACGCAAACTTTTCAATTGTCGCTTGATGTACATTGCCAAGAGCAGATTAACCAGCTGCTCAAAATTTGCTTTATGCCACCCAGACTCTAGGGATTAAATAGTACAATATCAATTTTCAGTGGATTGCAAAGGTAGCATTCTAGTGAACGAAAAACGTCTTCAAGGACTATTGTTTTGCTAAGCGAACTGCAATGACCAAATATTCAACAATTACTTCACAGTCGGCGTATGACACGTACAGTGGAAGTGCAACTGATAATACCGACAAAATTGTGATACCTTCAAAACCTGATGATTACGAGTCATTATTTCAAAAGTTAGATGTTCAAAAGTCAGGGGAGATCACTCTAAATGATTTCAAATTAGCATTGCATAATTTGAATCATCCAATTAGCGAAAACTCGAAGCTAACTCGAAGTATATTTAATGCATTTGACTCCAATAAAGACAAGGTGGTTGATTTCAATGATTTCAAAACCTATTTGACAAAAACTGATGATCAGATCTTAAATGGATTTATTAAAATAGACCAAGACAACGATGGGAGACTAAACAAAGCAGATTTTGTCTACTACTTGAAACAAACCCTCAATTTAAAACCAACAGATTGCAACATAGATTTACTCTTCAAAAAGATTGATTATAAAAACGATGGATATATAACCTACGACGAATTCAGGGATTTTTTGATCTTAATGCCACGTTTAAATGGATCAAGAATTAAAACGGCCTTTTCTTATATGGTAGAGGAGTTAGACATATCTTCGGATGGTGATGTCACATTGATAAATCAATTTCTTAATGGTATTGGTTTCTTTCTTGCTGGGGGTTTAGCAGGTGTAATATCTAGAACATGCACTGCACCCTTCGATAGAATTAAAGTGTTCTTGATCGCAAGGACAGACTTATCATCTACTATTTTACATTCAAAAGCGGAGATTTCGAAGCAAATCAGCAGTGGTGCAGCAGCTCACGTTATAGAAGAGGCTAGGATGAAAGTCGCGGCAGCTGAAGCTGCTGCTAAGAAAGCTGCTGCGGAGTCTTCTGTTCCCAAGACAATAAGGTCACCTATTATCCAGGCAGCGAGAACAATATGGAAGCAAGGTGGAATGAAAGCTTTCTATGTTGGTAATGGACTAAATGTGTTCAAAGTTTTTCCTGAATCAGCTATGAAATTTGGATCTTTTGAGGCTTCTAAAAGATTTTTTGCTAATATTGAAGGTGTGGAAGATACTTCGAAGTTATCAAAAACAGCAACATATATCTCCGGTGGTATTGGAGGAGTGGTCTCACAATTTTTCGTATACCCAATTGATACGCTTAAGTTTCGATTACAATGTTCCAATCTTGACTCTACTTTGAAGGGTAATGCATTACTAATTCAAACTGCCAAAAATTTGTACAAAGATGGCGGACTTCGGATTTTTTACAGAGGCATATTTGTGGGAACGAGTGGTATATTTCCATATGCCGCGTTGGATCTAGGTACGTTTTCCACTATCAAGTCATATTTAATAAAGCGAGAAAGCATGCGAAAAGGAATAAAAGAGGAAGATGTTATTTTACCTAATTACATGGTCTTAACTTTGGGAGCATTGTCGGGATCGTTTGGTGCAACGGTAGTTTACCCCATCAATTTGCTCAGAACAAGACTACAAGCACAGGGCACGTATGCACATCCATATACATACGATGGATTTGCTGATGTATTAATGAAGACAATTGCAAGAGAAGGTTATCCTGGCCTATTCAAAGGTCTTGTTCCTAATTTGGCGAAGGTGGCACCTGCAGTATCGATATCATATTTTGTCTACGAAAAATTGAAAAGGGCATTTGGCTTGCATAGCCATGTTAATTAATGATTTAATAGTACTCATTATGGAGACTAAAATTAATAAGCCCCGAGCTGATTTCACCTATTGGTATTATTTTGGAACATTTTCTGCTCTGATCATTTTCTGTTATTTGTACCCAATCAAGACCCGCTATATCCACTGAATTATCTAGTTCAACCACAACTTTAAAGAAAAGGTCGCTGTTGTCATTTCCTAAAACAGAAGTATAATCTTGCCTACTCTTGGATTCGATAATGCTGATTCGTTTTAATTCGTTATTATGTTGGTATATGAGTGAGCTATACTGCGAATAAACTTCGCTGTAAGTCAAATCAGGGAGCTCAACTGTAGCAGAGCAATCCACCTGCTTATTGAATATATCGTCCATAGCATCACCCAAATTCATAATCAAATCATTGAGATGAAGAATATATTTCTTTTTTATCCTTTTTGATTTTGTATTGTAAATCACTATTCCAATTTGATTTACCCCGGAGAATCCTCTTGTATAGTTACCACTCTTTTTGGAGCGATTTATTAACACATTCTGCAAAAAGTTCACCGATAATTTGGTAAAATATTCGTCTAGCTTAGGATTTCTATTTTTGTGAACTGGTACATTGAAAGCTTTCGCAGGTTCAAAAATGTTGGAATTATAAATTTTATTGAAAAATAATATCTGATCAATCCAGGTTATCAAAAATTCGTTGAATATTCGGATTAGAGTCTTTGAAGTTAGCACAGACATGTGAGGCTTATGCTTTTCAATAGTGCTTGACAAATGATTAGGTCGCAATTTGAAGATCCCCATCACGTGTATAAGATCACTCTACCAAGACGCGTATGGGTTAGCATCACCACAGGTAACTTCTTTAATCCAAAAAGATGCCGATCGGGAGCATTTCTGAAATAGATGTAAATAGGTTAACATCTGGTCAGGTTATCATTGATTTGAAGTCTATTGTTAAAGAATTGGTGGAGAATTCAATTGATGCAAATTGTACGAAGATAGAGCTAGTTTTCAACAACTATGGGATTGACCTGATATCTATCGCTGATGATGGCGATGGGATTAAAAAGGATGATTTCCAATCAATATGTTTGAGAAGCCACACCTCAAAAATTGTCAGTCTTGGAGATTTGAGTTTGTTGAAGTCTTTAGGATTTCGAGGGGAAGCCCTTAACTCAATTTGCTCTATATCTCAGAAAGTTAAGATCACCACAAGTGCTAAAGATGAGTATCCAGTGACACATGACTTGGAGTTTAATCATTTAGGAATGTTGTCAAATCATAAAAAGAGGAAAGTTGGCCTTTCGAATAAGGGAACTTCCATATTTATCGAGAGAGTTTTTACAAAACTTCCTGTGAGACACAAAAATTTTTTGAAAAATTCCAAAAAAGAGTTCCATAAAGCAATAAACTTTTTGACAAATTACGTTCTTATTTATCCTGAGGTCAAGTTCAATGTGATCAATATAACATCTAAGAGAAATGAAATTTTGAAAAGCCGCGGTGGCCCAAAATCATCGACTCTAGATAATATGCTTACCATATTCGGCACTAACGGTATTCGAGGTTTACAGCCAATCAAACTTTTTATTTCAGAGGATATTACGATTGAAGGTTATATTTCAAATCACTCCTTTGGACTAGGTAGGTCTGTTCAGGATCGTCAATTTGTATTTATCAATAGAAGGCCTGTTGCGTTGAAACGATTGCAAAAGATTATAAACGATTCTTACAAACAATTTAATCACTTGCAGTACCCAGTTTTCGTATTGAATCTAAAAATGAACCCTTCTTTGCTCGATGTTAATATAACACCAGATAAAACACTGGTAATGATCCACGACGAGACTAACCTATTTGAATTAATAAAGGCGAAACTTCTGGATTACTATCACTCTCAAGATAATCTAGTGCCCAAAAGCACGAATGAGAAACTATGTATCGGTGTGGATGATATAAAAGGTAAACACAAAATTGATGCACGAGTGACTAGGCAACAACATATACTGGGCCAGGCAACAAATGCAGTAGCCGAAGATGGATTGAAGATGAGAGACTCAAGCTCTGAATTGGCTAATTCTCATACAATGAAAGGCGCTGCTAGAGAAACTAGTGAAGGTTATGATCAGAATGAGACCGCGGTTCAACGTCGGGTAAACGAAAGCACAAATCGAATATCCAAGGAGTATCTGTTGCATAAGTCCGAGAGTTTATCTTATATTATATCATCGCCTTATAGTGGTGCATCAGCTGCTCAATCGATAGTAGGTGATGCAGAGAAGATCGCTGATAGTGAATATTACGAAGAACATGGCCATAAAGTCTCACATGTCAATCGGCCAAACTATACAACACATTTAGAATCAGATTCATTAGTTCAAAAAATACAACCAGCTTCAAAATTCCAATCCTTAAATCATAATGAGATCTCAAATACCAAAAGTAATAACACATTAAAGCGAGCCTTTAGCCAAGATCTGAGTCACGTAAATGAAAGTGAAAACATTGCTATTGCTATTGGAAGTGATGTTGATTTTGAATTCCATACACTCAAGAAACAAAAGAAGCAGCAAGCAGTTCACAACCTTACTTTATTAATCGAAAGTAAATCTTTATATTTTCATTCCTCGATAGGACAAACGGGTAACATATCAGGTAAAAGGAAGATTAATATTGATAACATTGAATCCAATGAGCAAGAAGAGAAGTTGTCATATATAATATCGAAAGAGGACTTTTTGAAGATGAAACTTATTGGGCAATTTAACTTAGGTTTCATTTTGGTTTCATTGAATAATAATAATCTTTTCATTCTTGACCAGCATGCTAGTGATGAGAAATTCAATTTTGAAAAACTAAACAGGGATTTTGAATTTGAGTATCAAAAACTAATTGTACCCAAATCTCTCCAATTGAGTGTTATAGAAGAAATGATGGTTATCGAACATCAAGAAATCTTTCAAGCCAATGGTTTCCAATTCCAGGTAGACGATAACCTTTCACCTGGATCGCGTGTAAAACTAATATCTTTGCCGATTCTGAGGAATACTATATTCGATGAAGAAGATTTTCATGAGTTAATAGACCTTGTCAATCAACATAATGGAAACAGGTTTGTGAAATGTTCGAAGATTAGAAAAATTCTTGCAATGAGAGCTTGTCGAGGTAGTATTATGATAGGGCAATCACTAACAAAGATCAAAATGAATAAAATAGTTAGAAATCTAAATGGTTTGGAAAAGCCATGGAATTGTCCGCATGGGCGGCCAACCATGCGGCATTTGATAGAGTTGAAAGATTGGGGCTCTAATCTTAAAGATTATGTACTATAGAATAATTATACTCAATAGTCCACTTCAATACTAGCTAGCTATTTGATCAAAGACATTAACGACACTTATAGTGTAGGTGCTTATTTAAGTACGAACCTGCTAAGGAAGTGGTAACACGTTAAGTCCCAACGGAGAGCGCGGGTAGTTTCTACTCACAGATTAGTGCGCAAAGTTCTATCGGAGATTCAATCAAAGCAAACGCACGAGAGCGGTCAAAGGGTCTCACAAGCGCAATACAAGTTCGAAAGGAGGTGATCAATTTGCTTATCTATTGTATGATAGAGCTTTGACAAGTTGATCTAAATTGTTGATGTTCCAAGACTGGGGATACGATACTTTACTGAACCACAGGTAACCATGTCATTCGCTCAAGGACCCAGCCTCTCAGAAAGAAAGAGCAGGCGTACTCATAAGAATTCCAAAGATGGCTGTCCAAATTGCAAAGCCAAGAGAATAAAATGCACAGAAGAGCTACCTGCGTGCCAAAATTGTGTCAAGAAGAAATACCGTTGTGGGTATCTTGATTTTCCTCAAGAGAAGTTGGATCTCATACGGAAGAAAAATGAAATGAAACTAAAGAGACATCCAGAAGTTTTGAAGAAGGGCAAAGAACAATACAAGGGTTATACTGAGAGTGAAATCGTACCGCAGGACACGCAACTTCAGCTGAATAGAAAGGAACCCAGTAACTTGATATATGAGAAAAATTTATATCAACAAACAGAAGTTGTCAACTTTGAGCCCCATATTCGTGGCTTTGAACAAAATCAGTACAACTATTCCAATGATTCATCCAAAGGAACAGCACAGAGTGGATACGTTTCAAAAGATATACGAACTGGTGATATGCTCTATTCAGATTCAAACACTGATGCTACAAAAGCCAGTATATCCACAACTTCTAACTCAGTTGATGATTGTAAAGCCGCACTTTTGGCTGAAAAACCACGAGACATATTTGCAATGGTATCCCCAATAACAAACAATATCATTGGTCAGGAATTCTTCACAACAAAGGAGGATTTACGTCTAGCTACGTACAGAGATTCTATTTGGAAGTTGTCTCATCATTCAGCAAAAGAGGACAAGTTCATAAATACTCTGGATAATGAAAGGGATACCGAATTAAGCAGCACTGGAAGTTTCGATAGTGCACAACGTCGTTTTGACCGACATGTGCAATCCATACCAAATGATTCGACCATAGTGATAAACCCATCTATGGGATCAGATGTGAGTAACATATATGCAGTTCCCAAGCTAGAAAAAGGGCAATATCTAGATGAAAGAGGTACCGACTCCAACATCTTGCATAGGAATGTATTACCTGACCATACTCATATAAACATTATCAATCCTTATTCACCACCAGTTTTTACTCGAATTGGGACATGCCTTCCTAATGCTACTGTTAGAAATATTGTTTTCAACAAATTGCCAAAAACAGCACGCTTGAAAAACCAATTTTTGCGTGATTATCTTAATAATGTGGATAAGGAATTTAAACTGTTTTCTAACCTGGATTATTCAATTCTTTACGGCCCTGTCTGGACATTTAAAAACGCCGACACATTCTGGAAATCAGTATATAATCAGAGTGTTCTTCTTGACCTTTACTTCTCCTTTTTTATGGATCGATCAATTAGCGTGCTATTGAGGAGATGTATGCACATACTTTCTGTTGAAGAATCACGTCGAACTAGTGACATAGATCTAGCAAATAGTCCGCATTCGGTACTGATTTGGACTTCCTTCACGCGAAAGGATCTAGACATTTTGACCAAAAAATCCTATGCATCTTACGGTACATTGATGAGAACATTGAGAGAGTCTATGACTAAAATTCATATTGAATTTCCCACAAAGATATCATTATTTGGTTCGTGGTCTACACTTTTACATTTGCATTCTTCAATTGAGGGCTTGTGCTTGTTCTTCAATGGCACAGCATCACTCATGAATAAGATTGTCCATGAAGCTGTATCAGCAGAAGACATAACGCCGACTATGATCGTTACTTACAATAATTTCAATGATCACACAGTGACATCGTTGATACCTGATTATAAGTTTGACATCATTCGAGATCTTTTTGGAGAATTGGTGAATTTTAAACATTTTTTAATTGAGAACCAGGACTTAGCATCTACCACAAATGAACTTTTGCTTCGAGATGTGTTGAATCTCGATATGTTTCTCCAACGATTAATAAATGAAATATATCCGACAATTCAGAATATTAACAATTATTACAAAGATTTACATCAAGTACAGGACTTTTCGGACAATATCTATTATACATCACCTACTTTATTTTTCAACCTTTTGGCCACCTGGTTTAATATTATTCCAAGTGAGAGCCAAACAATCAATTCCAAGATGAGTCCAGTGAAAAAGTTAGTATATCTATTTTTCACAGCAGTCGGGAAATCTCTACTCAATATTTTCACCCCAATTCGATCAGTTCTCATAACAGATCCACTATCTATCATGTATCCCATGGTTGATTTTGACTGCAAAAAGTACAGGGTAACTTTGGATGATGTCAACTCAGATATACGACAATTTACTTACCTCAGCGGTGTAATGCATAAGCTATTGCGAATCGTCAAGTTTTTCAACAACCGTACAGAGATTCTTGCACATTATTTATCTTCGAGGACCGTTTTAACAAGTCATGACCAAAAGTCATATATTCAAGTTGCAGAGCCAAATACAAGAGGGAAATTTCCCCATTCTGATATTATCGCCATTAGGCCGAAGAAGATAGATACGGGAGAAGTTATGATTACTGATTTCGGAATAGATAACAGTATAACTTTATTGAATTACCCGATGCTTCAACAATTACCCCAAGAAGTGGATCCAAGCTCGCAAGCAACATTGCACGAAATGATTCAAACTGAAGATTTCAACCTGCGCTCAAGGCATAATACCGAATTTGCAGGTGTTCCTGATTTCAATTTCGATGCAGGCTTCTTCGCCAATGACTTTGATGTTCGTGAGCCCTTAAAATACTTCGCGGATTATAGGCGACAAACCTATTCAATTGCAGGGAGTGATATATATGAAATGAGAAAGCGCATGCAAAACTTTTCAGATGCAAGATTGGAAATTGCTGCTGCTGTCAAGAATTCATGAATTCATTGGTCTAAATAGTTCCCTCCTAGCATTTAATCTGAACTATTCTTCAAATTATTATTCAATGTATACATAATCATATAGTTACTAGAGCAATACGAGGTTAGTGGCCTATTAAAATAGCACTATTTTGTTCTCTATGTTTAAACCCAAAGCTGCTCTTACGAACACAAGATCTGCGAATACAAATATTTACCAAAAAAAACGTAAGATTCTAATTGAAATTATCTCATTTGACTGTAAGGACTGTAGATAATACTCTGAGTACTCTGTTTTCTAAATTATCCCTAACCTACCCTTAAAGCAAAATATATACCAATTCAAAAAATTGGCTTCATCTTCATTATAACGGTTAACTGAATATAACGGTTAACTGAATATAACGGTTAACTGAAAAAATGTACCCGAATTACGAAGAGAACGATTCAGAATCTATAAAAGTAAATTTAATACTCAATACTCACGAATGATATATACATTTGATAGCATAACTCCCTTAGTAGATATTAATTAGAAACGTAAAGGATTTAAAACGAATCGATACTACAGACTACGTACAACCAAAAGAAGAAAAAACTAAAAGCTATAGGAAGAAACGTAACATGCAACTTCTCCTAATTCGACTACCAGCACTCCAAAATAGGAACCACAATATCCATACAAAGCGACCTCTTACAAGATCAATACTCAACATCTAGGTACCTAAAACTATCAAATTGCAATGAAACAATATGTCCCAAATGTACATGCCAACAACTAAAATATCAATGCACAGTTCTTAACTTGAAAAGTATATCCTCATCAACACGCTGACGAAATACCAAATGCCACATCAAGTAATTAGCCCCGATTCTTTCAACACCAAAATGAAAAAATTTATACGATGTACTTTCCACAAATATAATCACGCCTTCCTCATGAACTGAAAGTATGATACTACACCTATACATTCGAGAAATCAACATTCAGAGCTGTAAATATGGAAGAAAAGATAATTCCCACAATTTCATGACTCTATATTACGGAACGAATATCTGCACAAACACCAAACCTAATCATCAAACTACATGGTCCCATCGGCATTCACTTCCAATCAATTTGATGAATACACTAATTCTATCATGTTCTCGCTCGACTATTAGTACTTGTCCTATACATGTTCCATACATGCTTGGTACTACCCCATCATAAAGGAAATTTATTGCTAACTTTAAATTCATTAAATTCTATTTCAAAATCTAATATGTAAATTTGCGCACTACTCCAATGAATTATTGGTATATCCGGAACAAACAATGCAAGACTATCAATCTCCTCTCGCGTAACAAGCCTGTGCTATATTTTCTAACATGACAAGGCACTACAACTATAAACAGTAGGCATCACTGACAATTTTGAATCGTATTCAAAATTTGTGATCTATTACAATACTAACCGAACAAAGAATATAATCTTAAGATACATATTTGAAGTAATTGTCGATCCATATATGCTCGGTTTCGGGTTTTCTTATAACAATCTGCGTGCTAGCTATCACATACAGCGAATTAAATATGAAGTAGCACGAACAATGGCAGAACCGCATATGTTCAACTCAGAGGACTTACTCAAGGATTAGCCAAATAAGGTACAAGATCTACCTACATTGCCATCATCAATTACTTAAATTAGTCACTAAGTATAGCTATCTTAATTTCGTCGATTGTGTCAAATCTACGGGAGATAGTAATCATATTGTCTTATTGTGCCCCCCTCACCGTCAAGTAATACCGCACGTATTAGTAGACTCATATTGCTTTAAATTCCTTCAGATTGTCAAGAACCGTAATCTAGTGCTGCTTACTTCTGCTTAAGTCCTAATCAAAATTGATAATTCATCACGGCTACATCGAGGTGACTCTCTTGTTGGTTAAAGAAGATTGTTTTATGGGAAATTGAATTCAATTCGAAATATGAGTCAATTTCCTTTAGTGCCAAAAGAGTCAATTATCTGAAATGAAATTATTGGAACTCCATCGTGATACCGTTAAAGGTACGAATAATTGTCACTAGGTTGAATGATTTCTATGACTCAATCTTGAAAAGGATCTCTAATATAAACTGTGTGTGACCAGCGAACTACGCAGCTCTCAAGTGAGCTTGTTGGATCAGTCCAGTATGGGCTCCCATTTTTTGTAGGCATACGATACTGACTTTTTCTCTCCTATCTTGAAATATTATTTGTGCTTTCTATTCGAAGTTCTGAAACTCTTTAATGATAGTAGTGTAAATTTGCAGTCATTAGATTTATTGTACATTGACAGAAGAAAATGGGAAATTTACACTTTTTCTGTCTCGCCTTTCTGGTTGTACGACTCGCTCTATGGACGTTTTGACCAATTAGGTAATGTTCAGCCGGTAAAGGCATAATTTAATCCTTAAGCCTCAGGTCAATTGTTTCTTAAATTCGAGAAATCTACTAGCAAAAGTTGCATGTCACTTGAGGTCAATGATCCCGCTGATATGCAACTTTTGTTCGAGCAGTGATGTTTCGAATACTTGTCATACTGACGTTTTTCTGATGATGTTTTACTTGTTTTTCAAATCTTTCCATTGGGTTATTGAATAGTGCACAGTTTTCTAAACTCGTATCTAACTTATTTTTGCAATTCGAAATATTGGTACGGTGTGTTCTTGTGTTGTTATCATTTTGTAGTAGAGGTTGGGATTTGGTAATCGAACGGTTCGACATTACTCAAATATGGTTTCATCTGTCTTGTCCTTGGTAATCTAGTTCTATTTACTTAAATGTTAAGAAGATTTAGTTTGTAAAAGGGCGGGTGATCTTTTGAACGTATTTTTTTCCTGGTTTTATATTAGTACTAGTGCAACTTGATTTGCTTTATTTTTTTAATTCGGAATATCTATTTCAGTTTTCTAGAATAGTTACATATAAAATTACAGATTTTTCCAAGTACCTTCTAATTCATCATACCTTCTCCTTGCAGCCGTTTGCCTTCTTTTGGTGCTGAAATCGTCATAATCACGTCTCATATTTTCTCTCTTCAATCTTCTCATATTTCTAATTCTTTCATTCTCCCTCTTTTCTATCTCTGCGGGGGATAGCATTTCCACAATCGGTTCCCAGTGGTCGTTACCATTTTGTACACTTGTCTCGGTCGCAATACGAATACCACTTTCAAAAATAAGACCCCTTAATAAGTTTAGGTTTTGAATCTGGTTGTTATACGAACCATCAACAATCTCCTTTTTCACCTTTATTAGAATTTCGTGCAATGCATGGGAAATTGCGGGTT
Organism: Suhomyces bolitotheri; assembly: GCA_030568555.1. Taxonomy (NCBI): domain Eukaryota; kingdom Fungi; phylum Ascomycota; class Pichiomycetes; order Serinales; family Debaryomycetaceae; genus Suhomyces; species Suhomyces bolitotheri. The sequence continues at coordinate 59,553 of JAJMGH010000020.1, forward strand.
TGAACTCAAGTGACAAACCCAAGTCTGACACTACTATATGTGCGAATTGTTCTGGAGTTACATCTGTTTGTGCTAAATCCCACTCAAACTTATCTTGGTAAAGTTGTTTGTTCAAGTTGACTGATAAATCAACTATGACAACACAGGGATTTCCGCTCGGTATTTGTAATCCTGAAACATAGTTGTAGTCCTCAATCTGCTGGATAATAGATTCTGCTACTTGCTGTTGCATAGAATTCGGTAATTCCAAATCGGTGCATAAGATTTCTGCAAATTGATACGGAGTTATCAACGTTTCATTCAAATTCCACATAAAGAAATCTATGACTTTGTGTGTTGAATTTGGATTCTCGACACTGATTTTTATAGGAATCAAACTATCACTTTTGTGAACAAGTTCGGCAATTTTGTGCTCGTCTTCAAGTTCTTTAATAAGTATGGTGTTACGTGCTGGTGTGTACTTCTGGATAATGGGTTGCTGCTGCGTTAAGGATGCATTCTTGAGGATACTGGAGGATGGAGTATCTTCAAAATCGAAATCATCAACATATTCTTCGGAGTAATTGATTTGTTGAGCATTTCTCTTAGCTTGTCGCCCTGTTGGTGCTATATTTAATACGAGCGAATTATCAGGATCGTTGAAAAGTCGCTTAGATATGCTAGTTGCTAACCCCTGTGCAAAGAATGATGAAGGTTCGTAAGATAAAGGCGACATTACAAGATTCTTAGCCCCAGTATATCTGTTGTTCGGTTTTCGATTGCATTTTTGTTGTCCGAGAGTTACATGTGCACCGCACGACTCATGTTGTTTAAGATCAAAATAACTATGATGGTGTGCAACCATGAAATCCAGTACGATCATAGAGAATTACCTTCTTGATAGCTCCTCGTTAAGCTCTATCATATCCCCACAAAACTTTGCAACCCTTCTACCTTCGTCATGTCTGGAAGATTTATCTGAGTTGATATATACGGAATTGTGTAAACAACGAAACTCGACCATTGCGCAAGTAGGTAACGCGATAGGGAACAAATATGACATCCCTACAAGTGGATTGGTCAAAGAATCGAACGATTCAAAAGAGATATTTTCAGGAAAGAAGTCAATCGAATCTTTTGTGAAGCAACTTACAAAGGCACTAGAAAATCTAAACAGTCAAAAGCAAACAATAGATCAGCAAATTGATGAAATCATCAAGAGAATTCAGACGCTAATATTAAGAATTAGCACCTCACAATATACTAATCACAATGCAGTAGAGGGTATTAACAATGTATCTATCGAAGACATTTTGTTGAATTTTACTAAATTAGAAGAGATTTTAGAATGAGATTTTATCAATGGGACTAATAATGCAAATCTGATGAGCTTCCTTCAAACAAATTGAGTTCCTCTTGACCTATCCATTTCCAAGTTTCGAATTTCCAATTTAATCCGTCACGATCACCTAGACGATACTTGCTCTCAAGTCCTCCGGTCTTGGGTGAAGAATTGAGGTAAATTATTCGAGAGATACGGGAATGAACTAATGCCATGGAGCACATTACGCAAGGCTCATGGGTAGTGTAGACAACTAATCCTTGACAAAGGTATAAATCTTCAGCACCTTGTCCCCACGCTCGTTTCTCTTTTTCCGCAACGGCAACATTACTGATGGCCCGAATAATGCTATGGTCGTATGGATTTGAAGAACCGTTGTTGCTAGCAGAGGCTAACTGTCGAAAATTGCTACCATTTTCAGAAAGTTGACCAATATACGTCAACAGAAGGTCGTTTCCTTCAAGCGAAATTGCCTCCTTGATCAAGTGTTTTATCTGAAGCCTTTCATAATCAATATCAAAATGTACTTGATTTAAAAACTGGTGGTTTGGGTTGCCCTTCCAGGACATCGGCCAATATTTTGACGACCACTCTTGGCTTATCTCCTTGGTTGGGGCTGCAGTGGTAGGGACAAAAACTTGAGATAGAGTAAATTCAAAGTCTTCACCTGACTTTTTCCGTTCATCGATGAATGCTTTGACTTCTTCTTTTGTTTCAAGGAATTTTGCTGTGCACAACACTATGCGTAGACGGCTCTTCTTGAGCTCTTCAATATTTGCTACTTTCACAAATCGTTTAATATGAACTAATGGATTTTCATCCACTTCGACTATATGTTCACGTATTATTGAAATTATTGAAGGCGATGTGCTTGGATCAACCTCACAACACCAAACTTTGACCAAAGATGGGCACTTTTCATTAAAGAACGATGAATCCACAGAGCGTACTTGCTGCAAACAATCATATAGGATCCCTCTTTTCAAGTCGACATGCTTCAAATTTTGAGTCTTGGATTTCATTCATGCGCTTCAAAACTATTTGAGATGTCTTAAATCACAGTACTTTTAAAATGCGTGCGCCCCTATGCAGGTTTTCCAACCGCCAGACTGTTAGTGTAGTTGACGTGAGTGCAAATTGATATTGAATTCTGTGTAAGGGTTGAAATTCTATACATAAGATAAAACGCATCTCCGATCAGTATTGAATGGAACCGCATTAGAAATAAATTGTAATTGGTCTATGTTTACATCTTCAGAAATTTACTATGTACGGTTGGGTATCATCTAGTCATTCCCTTCATACTATAATAGCAGAATGAAATCAGTGCGTTGTCGAATGAGTCTAGCTCAATATCTCAGTGCTGAAACTGAAAACAGATCGACTTACTTCCCTTCTGATGAACAATTTCAAGCCTTTCTAAATTCTGTCGTGATTGAGGACGCGTCAGAAGGAAATCCACCTCGAATCAATGATTCAGGTGGATATTTTGAATTCCTTGACTCCATTATCGCTTATCTAGTAACCCAAAAGTCGTCTAATGTACTAGTTCGTGGGTATGTCTCACATAATCTTCACTTTTCAAATTCCAGCGTCAGTTTCGGTGTAAATCAATTGAAAGATTATAAATGGAACATTGTTTATTCATTATTGGGTAGGGAAAGCTTTTTGAAGCTAATATTCTATAAAAATGGGTACGTCAGACTGGATACAGACAATTTGGTTCAACTTTGGGGATGTTCAATACAGTATCATCTGAGTATGAAGAATTCAATCTCTAGAAGGCGAATGATGTATAAAAGCAAGAGCCCTAATTTCAAACCCCAAATATTACCATCACTCGAAAATAACAATTCTCCTTACAATTTACTTCAGCAAATATTAGATTTGAAAATGAACGCTAAAGGTGTACCAAAAAAGTACCGCAAACTAACAGGGTTAATCAAAAGAATTTATTTGAATGAACTGACATGCAACACAAGGAGAATATTTAAAAACTTGGTTTCAATCCACTCTTGTAAGGAAAATATATCTTTAAATGCGACGAATATGAAAATTGTGGTTAGATTTATTCTCACAATCTTTTCAAAGGTTTTTCCGTTGGAAACTTGGGGTACCACCTCGAATAGGAACTTGTTCTTTGAAAACATATCTCTGTATTTGACTTGTGGATCGCATATGTCAGTTTCGTTACAGAACATTATTTCAGGGTTGAAATTAGACGCAATTCACTGGCTTGGGGGCAAGAATTCATCAGTTCAAAGCTTTGAGCTCAAACGTTCTACATTTCAAAAGTTTGTACGTTGGATCTTTTCCTTTATTTTACCAAATATTGTTTCGTCTTTTTGGTACGTGGTGGAATCTCCTATTAACAATGGAGAGATTCTATATATTCCGCATATAATATGGAACAAAATTCGATATAAATGGTTGACTTCGTACGTTGAAAAGCACTTATATCCCGTTCCTCTTGAAGGACTTTCCAGTGAAAACCTTATTTCGCAAAAATTTAACTATGGTTTCATGAAGCTTTTACCAAAATTATGTGATCTAAGGTTACTATGTGTGCCCAGCAGGTTCTCCATGAAAACTGGAAATCTGGTATCTAGCAAGGAGATGGAACGGAACAGAATAGAGTATTGGAATTACGTTAGTTCATGGGTACGACCAGTACGACACATAATTAATAAAAAATTCTTTGAAGCTCAAATTTTGAATCCCCCAACATTTCCGCATTGCTCTTCTGTCAATGATGTTACGATGGAGATTAAAAACTTCAAATGGAAACTTATTGATAAATTCAAAACACTACCGATGATATATATGCTCAAGTTTGATATGAAACACTGCTATGATACCCTTAACCAAGAGCAGATTAATCAATCTATCAGCGATTTATTCGTACACGAAGATGAAGATAAATTTTATTTTATGAGGGACTTCGTTTCTACAAGAAATTCGAATTTATCAAAAACTTTGACTTTATTCAAAGACCAAAGTTCTTTGGAAGATTTCGATTTTACAAAATTCGATTCTGTAGATTTTGCAAAGAAAGGAATATTGCAAGACAGAACGAAAACAATAAAACTTACAAAGAAGCAGATTCTTGAAGTCGTGAAGACTCATGTTGAGGACACTTATATTGTTATAGATCCTAAGGGTGATCAAGTTTTCAAGAGGAAGCACGGTGTCTTTCAAGGATTTCCTTTGCTGTCCACTTTTTGTAACATCGTTTACAGTAAGATGGTAGAAGAAAACTTCAGTGTACTTAAAAAGTTGTATCCAGATACAACATTGCTAAGAATAGCAGATGACTTTTTGCTACTTTCAAATTCTTGGCATGCTTGTATTGATGGTTTAGACATTATCAACGGACCTGGTTTGCATTCGTACGGAGCATTCGTCAATAAGGAGAAGACGATTTCAATTGGACCTACGAATAGAAAAGATATTTTGACATTTCTTGGTCTTCAAATACATACATCGAGCCTAGAAATTTCAAAAGATTTCATCCAGTTACTTGACCATCCAAATCATTGGACTACGTATGATAAAGTATTTGAGTCTTTGCATTCAACATACAAAGCACGGCTAACTGAATATCTTATTGATCTAGATATTCAAACTAAAAATAATATGCTCAAAAATGTGGGTGAAATACTTATCTCTGTCTTTCAATCATTGTCGAGAGCACATTGTACATTATTGAAAGCGGGCCAAATGTTCGAGCCGGTAGTATTCCAATCTTTTATTCTTAAACTCCTCATAATTACCATAGGACAATATGAAATGATAAATGGTAATTTAGATTTTATGGAAGATCTTATATCAGTGTTTTTTGGTTTCGTCAGATCAGTTTTAATTTCAAGAAAGCAAACACATATAATGCTCCCATCATTGTATAGCTTATTTGCAGTTGATATATCATATAATACCAAATGAACTTTTCAAGTTTTCATTATCCTTCTGTTTCCTTACTCTTTCAATTTCATCGATTCCACCCGACTTCTTCAACTTTCCATCTTCAACAAATTCCCCTAATTCCTCTTGAAACTTTGAAACCTGCATCAATTCACGTTCTCTTTGTCTGAGTTTCTCCGCTTTCTCTATTGCTTCAAGCCTACTTTCGTGATTAGGTTGCAAAGCGATTACTTCATTCAATACTGCGTCCTTTAAATCCTGAATACTTTCACCCGGTTCGGGTATATGTAATTGTGCAACCACTCTATTCCGTTTATAGGCACTCAGTCTGGTTTGCTCTGAAGAGCATTGTTCAATCAAATCGAAGGTCTCTTGTATTTTCTTTATATCATCCTCAAGGTCTTGGGTTAAATCATCTTGTAAGTTGAAGAATTGTTGTTCTTCACAAACCCTATCCAACTCAGATTCCCATATCTTCTTCCAAACTGACTTTTCTGTTGCTATGTAATTGTTCATCGACATTAGAGCAGCATGCGCTTCTTCAATTTCCTTGCGGGTGTTCCTTAATTGTTTCTCATTAACCCTAACGCCACGTTGCGCAACATCTTTTCTTAATGCCTCCATCATATCTTGTAAATCATCTACCTTCGTCAACAAGAGATCGGACTCTTCTGACAACTTAAGGTGACATGAATCCATATAAGTTCTGTTTGAGGATTTTGAAATACTAAGGCCCTTTTCCTGAAAGTCCTTCACCTTTGCCATCAACTGTTTTATTGCGGACTTTAAGTTTTCCTTATTTGCATTTTGTAATTGTCGAAGCACTTTTACATCTCTTTGAATGTTGCTTATTTCCCTTATAGTTTTAGAACTTGTTATCTTCCCAGGTTTTTTATCTTCTTGTGGTGTCGCAGGATGAAATACAGGAGCTGGAATTTCAATAGCATTGATAGCAGACTTCACCTGGTCCGATATATCATTGGCTATTGAATCAAATTTTCCGCTTAACATTTCAAATCGCTTTTCAAGATCTTTGAAACCATTGTTTTGCAAATCTGGTTCATTCAAAGATAAGAGACTCCCATCTTTTACATCCTCTAGTAGGTGATCTTCAAGTTCATAAGAAACACCACTTTTCAGGTCTTGTATATATATATCAGGAAACGATGCCGTTCCTGGGGAATAAGCAAATTTTTCGACGAAAAGTAATCTCAAAGCTGCAAATGAAACGGGTAATTTGACTTCAACTTTTTTCGTTTTGTTGCCTATTTTTAAGAAAATACTGGTCTCGTGTGAGTCCAGGATAGGCTCACTCGAGTGATCCTTCTCCAGAGCTTCAGAAATATTACCAGAAATTAAACTTCTCTTCGAAGTTGCTTCGTGAGTGATCTTTGGAAGGCCACTTGCAGAATTAAAGTTCGTTAGTTTAGCGTACTGATAAGCACTGAAACGCTTCGATGCCCTTCTCTGCATGACATTGCTATTTTGTAGCTGTGATAATGCATCATTTTGCTGAGTTTGTGCTTGCTTAAAAGTGGTTGCAGATCGCGACTTCTTCGTTGAATCCAGTGGTGGTGGTGGGATCGTCTGCTCATTTTCGAAGGGCTTTTGTCTTGGCTGCTTTTCTTGAGATAGCGTCTTTGCTTTGACTTGTTTAGCTTTTAAATTTTGAAGTAATGTTACAATTATGTTTCTGATATTTGGCAAGAATCGATCTAAATTTTCTTGACTAGGGGGTTCACTTAGAGCAGCTTCAAGGATTATTCTCAATGCCTGTGGGACGTCCCCAATATCTGAAATATCGACCCCTGCAGAAGTAAAGGCTCTAGTTGCAGCTCGAAAGTCGTTGCCTAATTTCACATAGGCATCACTAACAAACTTGTCGTCTGCTTCTTGTCTGGCCCATTGAGTTAAACTTTCTAGTAAATGTTTCGTTGAAACCAATAATCTTGTGACACTCGATTCAATTGTACTTAGTGATTGTCGTTTGCTCAGTCGTGATTCGCTACTTCCAGTAGATGGGCTCGAAGATGAACTAGACATGTCGACTGCATGTTTTTATAAGATCTGTTGTGTTCAGTATACAGTGATCGCACTGCGATCATACATATATGCAGGTTTGGGTTGAACGGATAATGATTGCAAAATTAAACCCAATAACAAAATAGAAAATCATTACGACTAAATGGTAATATTGCTGAAGATATCTTGATAACGGTTTGATTCTAAATTTGATGTCGACTGAAAGCATTGTAGTATGGATATTTAGTGAATTTTGTATATAGGATTACTTTTTCACTAAATTTAAAAAAAATACAAAGTGTCGGGTTTACAGAATTGAAGAAAAATAATAAAATGCTCAGAATATATTGTACAATACAAAGCTTAAACTGATGACTAAAAATTGAACACTACAAAATTTCAATCGAGATAAACTTCTCGATTTATCTATATCATGAAAACCATTTTTGGATTACATCAAAATCTGATGGATTCTTCTGCAACAAAGCCATCGCCTCATTTTGTGGTAACGAACTCAACAATTGTCTTGTTTGATTAACTACTCTCTCTGCAGTATTTCCAGAAATTGAGGCATGGGCTAATGCTTGAATTATTGAGTCAACAATCTTGGGTATGTTCTTCGCGACTGATACATGCTGGTTCTTGATGAGCTCCGAGAGGAATGAATAGGCGTATGGAGCTGCAGTTTCATCTTGAACAACCGGCAATAAGCCAATCCACTGATCGATGACCGCATCGAGGTTGGGTACTGAATTGGCAAATCTATGACATACCTTGGCAATAGCTGTAACAGAATTTTCTGTAGCATGAATATTTTCTTCTGCTCTTGCATCAGGAACAGAAGCCATCTTGAACATTGGTTCTAAACAAGCTAAGCAAAATTCAAGGTACGCATTTCCTCCATGTTGAGCAGCAACACCAACTGCGTAAGAAGCAACTTGGCGAATGCCAGCATGAGGGGACGTTATTGATTCACCGATCACATTGATAAATGAATCCTTATAAAGTACAGAATCTTCTCCAGTATGTTCTAGGACATCGCACACAACGCACAAACCACACAACTTGATGTTCGTATTCTCGTCATTGATAAAGGTAGTAATTGTAGGAGCGAGAATTTGAAATGCTGATAAGAAGTTGCTCTTAGAGTTCTTGAAAATAGCTGAAATTGCTTTGTTGATTTCATCTAAAAGTTCTTCATCAGTGAATTCTTCTTCGTTCTCTTCAATGTCCTCAGTATATTCATCATCATCATTGTCTCGTGTTTTGATTCTATCGTATATGTCTTTCAAATTAGTATTTATAGCCTCAGCCAACGATTCGATCTGATTGGAGCCAAGAGAGTTTGGCGCCAATACATTCACAGATTCAACCAATGAAGTGTAGTACGCGACAAGCATTTCAGGTACAGTGTCAGTCATCAAAACCTCCACAAGTTTGTTGCAAATTTGTGACCACAATGTCAATGTCTCGTTCGAGGAATTTCCAGTTGCATACACCGAACATCTTAATAAAGAAGCCAAAGTCAACGCAGCAGAGCTACGAACTCCATCATGTAAGTAAAAATCCAAGGCAGGAATTGCAATTTCCTGAGTGATTTCCTTAACCCACGGAAAAAATGCTTCCTTCAACTGAATAGCATACGTTCTGAGCAAGTCCATAGCAGTCACCTTATCATCCAATGCAGAAGTGTGGAGAGCAATCAACTTTCCAGATAAACTTATGACATCCCATTCTTCATTCTGATTGAATTCTTCAGCTTGCTCTTCCTCTAACAACGAAATGTCCTGGGTAGCTCTCGCTGCTATTAACAACGGAGGTAACACATCGGGCAAGTATGGTAAAAAATCCTTACCTATTATTCTACAAATCCTACCCCAAGCTTGCTCCAAATACTGCTTAACTGGATCGTCATCCTGGGTAGCTGTAGCTTGGATGTGGCCGAATAATTGAATCAAATCTTGTGAATGAGGGGCGAACTTCTCCTTACCAACAGCGAGAGCAATTAAAGTTGAGCATTCGATGCATTTTGCTTTCAACAATCTGTTTTCATCACCCATATCAGTTTTCAAAACATCAGTCAAAAGAGGCATTAATGTATCGTAGTACTTCACGAATTTCTTTTCAGCAGCATCAGCAATGATGGCAATTGTCGTCAACACCTGCTCCTGTACATATCTCTTAGGGGATTGTAATAAGCCTAGAAGATTATTCAACAAACTATCCAAGTAAGGCTCTAAAATTTCTTTTGACGCTGCTTCAGAAAAATTCACCAAAGCAGCTGCAGCATGAGCTTGAACTCTTGGAACCGATTTATTCGTAAGCATTGATATCAACGCTGGCAAAACTTGGTCACTAGCAGTTCTTTGTATGACATCAGAAAAATCAGTTGACATTTGACCTAATGCATTACAGCAAGCAAATTGCACTCTAGGATGATTATCTTGCAATGTTGGTAATATAAGGTCCAAGATCTTAGGAATTTCGTCAATCAAAACATCAACACATCCCTCTGCCGCAGACGACAATGCCATTAATGCGGCTTGACGTTCTCTCCAGTCCGATGATTGAATCATCGCAGGTAAATATTGAAAGAGAGGTTGAGCAAGAGATTGTCCATTCAACCTCAAGGAGACACGATCCAAAGACTGGCGAGCCACATCGTATTCTGGTTCTTCATCGTCATCGTCCGTATCATCTCTATTATTCCATTCAGCAGCATCATCGTCATCTTCACAAACTTCGGTCAACATGGACAAAGTAACCATAACCATACTATCAGTATACAATGGAGTGCGTTTACACATCGCTGGTGATACTTCTGCAAACGTTGTAAGTAACTCGAGTGACGCCATACGTGTGTTCGATTCCAATTCCTTATTCTTAGATACAGCTGTACAAAATTCAATGATAGTGGGGAACATATCCTTAAACATTTTAGGGGCCAATTCCACAAGATCAATTAAAGACTCCAAAACAGAGGCAAGTGCTTGATCTTGACCGTTTTGTAAAAATCTAGGTAATGAATTTAATAGGTTGGGCAAAAGTGGGGACAACAAAGGCCAGCTTTTCTTTGGAACATCTCTGAAGAAGGCAACAAATGCAGTACATGCTGCAATACGCACTTCATCATTCCCATCATCAAAACCGGCATTGAAAATTGGTAGAATTTCATTTAAGAAAGATTTATCTATCAATTCTGGGGCAGAGGAGAAGACCCGGAATGCTGATTCCCGAAGACTCTGATCTGAGCTCCTCGCGGCTGCAAATAATGCTGGTATGAGTTCATCCCATGTTCCAGGTGGCGACGCATCTTGTTTGGCCACCTCGGAGATTGCATCAGAGAGTTTATGTCTGACTTGATTAGATTGAGGCGAAGTGAAGCCTCTCAAAAGAATAGCTCTGATCTGCACTCTGACTGGTTCACTAATGACCCCGATAGTTCTATCAATTACACTGTTTAATTCTTTTGGGGACTTTATGGCCACTCGTCTAAACATAACAGCACTAAAAGCTCTCATGGTTTCATTATCTGCTGAGCAAGCTTGCTCCGCAAGAAAGGTTAATAGCATCTCGACATTATTTGGTGTAGTCCATTCAGCTTCCAAAAACTTCTCAGCTGTAGAACGAATCGTATTGTCTGCTGATGCTAAGTTTTGCAAAAGTTGACTTAAAACACCGTGAATGTCTTCAGGTAAAACAGACATCTTAACAGTTCAACGCTTATTTTCGTCTCAAGTGAGAATAGAAAGCACTTTTCTTTCAGTAAGAGAAACGTCTTTCACACTATAGCGATTAAGGTCCTGTAGTCGTATTTATGTTCGCTATGGTTCACGCCGATTTCTTCAACGTTAGAAAAAAAGTTAACGATCACGTGATGTGATGAGGTACAAAAATATAGTCAACTCAGCTCAAAAACGTACATTTCAATAGAGAAATATGTGAATAGCTATTTAGAGTTTACTTCTTCAAAATTGTGATGACATCTTCGTCTTCAAGATTATGTGACAAGCCAACAATCTGAGGTTGATGTTTCACAGAAGTACCATACACCAAGGCATTTCTAAAGTCAGCCACCAATGATTTGTGAATAGAATTACAAAAATCTTCCACGGTACATCTATCACTTCTCAAAACAACAGGCTCCGAAAAATCTGGTAACTTACCCTTCGGTTTAGTGTAGACTCTTACCAATTTAAGTCTTGACCACATCATTTCTAGTAAGTCATCTAAATTCCAACCATTCCCTGATGATATTGGGATAGCGTCTGGAATCTTGTATAGCAAATCCAACTCTTGTATGGAGAATGAATCAATTTTGTTCAATACATAAATTGCAGGAATGTACTTTCTGCTTTTTGCTTCTATAGCATCAATTAAATCATCGACGGTTGCGTCACAACGGAATGCAATATTTGCTGAGTTGATTTTATATTCCGACATCACTGCACGAATTTCATCATTATCCAAATGTGTTAAAGGACTTGTGGTGGTGATATTGATACCTCCTCTTTCCTTCTTAGTTATAACAATATTAGGTGGCTCTTTATTGATTCTTATACCGACTCCTTCCAATTCGTTCTCGATGATCTTTTTATGCTGTAATGGTTTGTTGACGTCAAGTACTAGGAATAATAAATTTACGGATCTGGCCACAGCAATAACTTGCTTACCACGACCCTTACCGTCTTTAGCACCTTCAATAATTCCTGGCAAATCTAACATCTGGATTTTGGCACCTTTGTATTTGATCACACCAGGAACAGTAGTCAATGTTGTAAACTCATACGCTGCTGCTTCAGAATGAGTTCCAGTGAGTTTAGAGAGTAAAGTTGATTTACCAACAGAAGGAAACCCGACAAAGCCAATAGTTGCCACCCCGGTTCTGGCAACATCAAATCCAACACCGGCTCCACCACCACCAGAAGAACCATCAGTTAATAATTCTCTTCTTAACTTGGCTAATTTCGCTTTAAGTTGACCCAAATGAAAAGACGTAGCCTTATTCTTTTGGGTCTTTGCCATTTCATCTTCGATGGCTTTAATTTTCTCTACCGTCGTCATGTTTCTGAATAACTAGTTTATGCTTAAACGCACATAGTTGCAACATGATGATCTTGAAAAAAAAAGTCGTGCGAGTGATCATAAAGATTCGGGAAAAAATTTCACGCCAAACTCATGAAGGTACAAAAGACATTTCCTACTCTTATTATTGTCAATCGAAATGGGTAAAAAGAGTAAGGGTGGAAAAGCTGGAGGCGACTTCTGGGACGATGAAGAACAAGACCAAGAAATTCAACAAACGGAAGAATTTGGTTCTCCGGTCCCTGAAGTTAGCGAATCGCAAGACTTGGACGAAGGAACTGCGGAGGAAATAAGCAGTGACTTTTTAAGTTCTATCAGAAAGTCGAAGCAAAAGAAAGATACGAAGGCGGAAGAAGACAAGACCAAGAGTAAAGACGGCCCTAAGGTTTTATCGAAAAAGGAAAAGGAAAAGTTGAAGAAAGAGGCTGAAAAGCAAAAGAAAAAGGAGCAAGCAGCAAAGAAGAAGGCACAACAGGCGACTAAGAAGGAACAAATCAAAGAAGCCAATAAGTTGAATGCGGCCAATTCTACAAACTCTGCTTCTGCTACACCAGAGCCGGAAGAGACAGACAAAGCACCAAAAAAGGGTGGCAAGAAGGTGCCAGCAGCAATTGCTGCCTTGAGACGTCAATTAGAATTGAACAAGCAATTGGAAGAAGATCAACGTCGTTTAGAGGAGGAAGCAGAAGAGCGTAGACTTCAGGCCGAAAGAATCGCTGCTGAAGATGAAGCTAAAAAGGAAGCAGCCAGACTTGCCAAAAAAGAGAAAGAGAGGCTCAAGAGGGAACAATTAAAGGCGGAAGGTAAATTCTTGACGAAGAAACAAAAGGAAGAAAAGAAATTGCAAGAGCGCCGTCGTGAACAATTGTTGCAGTCTGAAAATATTACTGTGATTGGTTTAGCAAACAAGGATGAAGTTCCCAAGCCCAAAAAGGTTGTGTATACTAAGAAGAAGTCATCAAAACCAAAAACATTTAATCAAAAGAATCAAACAGATTCTGCTTCTAAGAAGTCTGAAGATGCCAATGAGGAAGAAATTGTGGATGATTGGGAACAACTGGCTCTTACAGAAGACGTGGCAGATGATTGGGAAACTGCTCTTGAGAATGACGAAACAGTGGTTTTGGAAGAAGTAGAATTACTGGAGGCTCAGCCTGATGTCAAGGAGGAAGTTGATTCGAAAATCGAGGAAGTGGCCAAAAAAGAAGCCGAAGCTGAAATCGCTCGTAAAAGAAAGGAAGCGGAAGCAGCTGCTGCTGTACTTGAAATGGAAGAGATTAAGACGAGAGAAGCAAAACATTCTCATGAGAAGGAGTTGCGTTCGCCAATTTGCTGTATTTTGGGACATGTTGATACCGGTAAAACGAAGTTATTGGACAAGATCCGTCAAACAAATGTTCAAGGTGGTGAAGCTGGTGGTATTACTCAACAGATTGGTGCAACATACTTTCCCGTCGATGCCATTAGACAAAAAACACAAGTTATGTCTAAGTTCGAGAAGCAAATATTTGAAGTTCCTGGATTGTTGGTTATTGATACTCCAGGCCACGAGTCCTTTTCCAATTTAAGATCTCGTGGGTCCTCCTTATGTAATATTGCTATCTTGGTTATCGATATCATGCATGGTTTAGAGCAACAAACCCTCGAATCCATCCGATTATTGAGAGATAGAAAAGCCCCTTTCGTTGTTGCATTGAACAAAATTGATCGTTTGTATGGATGGAAAGAATTTTCTTACAACTCCTTTAGGGATTCATTTGCTCAGCAAGAGAAATCAGTTCAAGCTGAATTCCACAATAGATATGAGGAAATTAAGGTTGCATTAGCAGAACAAGGTTTGAACTCTGAATTATACTTCCAAAACAAGAACATGTCTAAATATGTGTCAATTGTTCCAACTTCTGCAGTTACAGGTGAAGGTGTTCCAGATTTGTTATGGTTATTATTGGACTTGACTCAAAAGAGAATGTCTAAACAATTGATGTACTTGTCCAAGGTTGAAGCGACGATCTTGGAAGTGAAGGTTGTTGAAGGTTTCGGTTATACTATTGATGTTGTCTTGTCAAACGGTGTTTTGAGGGAAGGAGATCGCGTTGTTCTATGCGGTTTGAATGGTCCAATTGCAACCAATATTAGGGCGTTATTGACACCACCACCCTCTCGTGAAATCAGAATCAAATCCGAATACATACATCTCAAGGAAGTTAAGGCTGCCTTAGGTGTTAAAATTGCGGCAAACGATTTAGAAAAAGCCGTTGCTGGTTCTAGATTACTCGTTGTGGGTGAAGATGACGACGAGGAAGAACTAATGGAGGAAGTCATGGATGATTTGACTGGATTATTGGACTCTGTAGATACTACAGGTACTGGTGTCGTTGTCCAAGCATCGACTTTGGGTTCATTGGAAGCATTGTTAGATTTCTTAAAGGATATGAAAATTCCAGTGATGTCCATTGGATTAGGACCTGTGTTCAAGAGAGATGTGATGAAGGCCCTACCAATGTTGGAAAAGGCACCAGAATTAGCACTCATGTTGTGCTTTGACGTGAAGATCGATAAAGAAGCCGAACAATACGCCGAGGAGAACAATATTAAGATTTTCAATGCTGACATCATTTACCATTTGTTTGATCAATTTACTGCTTACCAACAAAAGTTACTTGAAGCGCGTCGTCAGGAATTTATGGAATATGCTGTTCTTCCATGTGTTTTGAAGACTGTTCAGATCATTAACAAACGTAATCCTATGATAATCGGTGTGGATGTTGTGGAAGGTGCTGTACGTATCGGCACTCCTATCTGTGCAGTTCGTCAGGATCCGACAACAAAGCAACCAAACATCATGGTCCTAGGCAAAGTCGTTTCTTTGGAAGTAAACCATAAATCTGTGACTATTGTGAAAAAAGGACAAACATCAGCAGGTGTTGCTATGAGATTAGAAAATCCATCATCAGCTCAACCAGTTTGGGGACGTCATGTTGATGAAAGCGATAACTTATACTCTTTAATTTCAAGGAGATCAATTGACACTTTGAAAGATCCTGCCTTCCGTGAAACAGTATCCAGGGAAGATTGGGTATTAATTAAGAAATTGAAACCTGTCTTTGATATCAAATGAGGATTATTGCATTATCTTGGTTATAGCGTTATATCAAGTATGAAGAAGTTTATTTGCAGCACCATGTACGTAGAATCGCAGTAGATGGTTATGTTTTGAGGAAATAGGTCGTGCGCGCACAAAATATCGCCCAATGATTTTGTAGTAAAAGTAATGAAAATTCTCAAAACGGTGCTAGCATTAATCCTGAGTTGAGAATGCAAGACTTACCACCTATTGGGGGCTACGAGCCAGTACAATGGAAAAGAAATGTTCCTGCCAGAGGATTCAGACCGGCAATTTATTTTTGGGGTATTACAGGGTTGATCTCGTTTGGGTTTTATAGATACTACCAAGGTGTTAACGAACAACGTGAGATAAGCAGAGAAAAGCAATGGGCACGTTTCTACTTGGAACCTTTATTGTTGGCAGAAGAAGACAGAAATGTTGCAAGGAGATACTTCTCTGAAAAGGCTAGACAGGATTTGGTCCGTGAGTCAATGAGTGAAGCAAGCAAGGCCAAATTTGATGAAGAAATCTACCATGACAAGTCTAAGATCCGTTTCCCTAAGTATACAGCTGGTCCTGGACCATCTTATCACTAAACCAGTTCTTGATTTTTCTACAAAAGAGTAATGTGATTGAATGGTCGAATCACAACACCGTCCTTGATTGGGCCAGAGTAGAAATTTATCCGCTCTCTGCCTTAGAAGTTAGCTTACTTGCATATATATATACATAAATCACAAAGCATAATCAATGTATATCGAATTTCGGAATAACTGGTACATAATTTGGGGTAGTGAGTGCACATAGATTCGGATGAGTAATTTGCGTGGTTGTAGGAGGAGTTCGGCGTCCGCGGATAGGCAAACTAAAACAAAACTAGCTAAATTGATCCTGTCAGTCAAGAAAGTCTCTAGAAATAATGTCTACAAAGATTTCTACGAAGGAACAAGCACAGTCGATAGTCGATGATTATGATTACTTCTTATTTGACTGCGATGGAGTGATTTGGCGTGGGGATCATATATTGCCCAAGGTGGCAGAGACTATACAATTGTTAAGAAAGAAAAATAAGACAGTGCTCTTTGTAACCAATAACTCTACCAAGTCAAGAAATGATTACTTAAAAAAGTTCGAAAAGATTGGAATTGAAGGAACAACCAAAAGCGAAATTTTTGGGTCATCGTATGCATCTGCAGTGTATATCGAGAAAATCTTAAAACTCTCGAAGGATAAGAAGGTATGGGTTTTAGGCGAAAATGGGATAGAAGAGGAATTGCACGAATTGGGATACACCACCATAGGTGGTACTGATCCAAGATTGATTTCGGATGGAGTAACTTTCAACGCAAATAATGAACTCTTGGTCAATTTGGATGAAAACGTTGGAGCAGTTCTCACTGGATTGACATTGAATTTGAATTACTTAAAACTCTCAATAACAATGCAATACTTATTGAAGGATCAGAAGTCAATTCCATTCATTGCTACAAATATCGACTCGACGTTTCCTACTAATGATAAATTACTCATTGGAGCTGGTTCTATTGTGGAGACAGTGGCATATGCGAGCGGCAGAAAACCAGATGCCATTTGTGGGAAACCAAATCCAGCAATGTTAAATGCAATCAAGGAAGACAACCCTGGTTTGAAGGCGAATCCTGCAAAGGGACTAATGGTGGGTGATAGACTCAATACTGATATTAAATTTGGACGAGATGGTGGACTCGATACATTGTTGGTGCTTACTGGTATACAAACGGAACACGATATCTTTAGTTTGAATAGTTCTGACGCCCCAACATTCTATGCAGATAAATTAGGGGACTTATTTGAGCTAAGTCAAAGCTAATCGTACTCGAATACTTTTTGAGTATCAAAATAGATAGAACTTTAGAATAGAATTTAGAGAACTTTTATATGTTCTTTCGTAGGAAGATCCCGTTGAGTGATCTTCGTGATTTTAGAATGTAACTACACTAGAATTTGTTCAATACCTTCCGCTGTGGCGTAAATGCTTCGTCCTGAAAACAAACACGTTATCACCATGGGTTAATCGATTTCTTTACCGGAAGCATCATAATACAGGAATTAGTCATTGAGGTCTAGAAGGCGTGAAAGAATAAGCGACTTGGTTCATAATTCTAGTTAAGTGCATAAGTTATATGTGTTGGAACTAAGTTTGCGACCGTGACACAAATGAAAAAGAAGAATATACACCACTGATGGAGCAAGCAAGAAGACGTAGTGTGTGAGATGTACCGATACTTAACTCAATGTGTTCATGTAGAGGCAAGAAATATATAAATTAACATAGTATCTCTACGATATCTCGGCTTGCTAATAAGTTATTTGTCCAATGCAAAATCCAAAGTTAAAGTAGTCATACTCCGTGGAGGTGCAAGAAACATTTTTCTGCATCAGCGGTATGACGTTTGATTAGGCGTATATCTATTCAATTACGTAAACTTTCTCCGCTATTTGAAAGAACTAGAACCTGTACGTCAAGTCTCGGCCCAAAAATTCGGCTAAAAATTAGATTGTATCTAGAAAAAAATAACCCGTGATTAATAGCGTGTCACAGCAATAAGGTAATAATAGGAGTCTAGTATGGATTGACCTTTAAGTATTAATATTAAAATAAACGTACAATGCGCATTCAGGATCTGGCGCATTCTGGTTATGTTGCACAATCAGTGATGATGCAGGGAGCGTATTCAACATCACTTGTGTTTAGCGTGACTAGCTATTGACATAGTGATATCGAATAGCCAATCTTAATGATTCGGTATTTAGTGTTGGGCATGCTTATCTTCTCAAGTTCTAACAGCATTGGAAAACTTCGAGATAGAATACTCCGAAGTCCTAATTATTCTATCTTGTAAAACTCCGAGAGCCAGTAAAAGTAACGGGTCTAGAACACATAGAGTGGGTATAATTCTGATCAACTTGGTATCGAAATGACGTTAACAATAACCTGCATTGATGTTCAAAGATACCGGGTATACATATATAAATCATCCCACCTTGTACTTCGCTACTTTTGAAGCGCGACTACTTTTGTGTAATTTCCCCTAGGAATTCGTCAAGTAGAAAAAGTTGCTTCGGTGGAAGAACAAACAGCTGTGGAATATACTAAACATGAGTGACGAGAAGAGCCAAGAGCTTCAAGCCTCTGGTATGGTTGAGTGGAGTGTATTCTCTGAATTGGTGGCGATGGATGAAGATGAGGAAGGATTCAGCAAGTCGTTGTTTCAAACTTTCGTGGACCAAGTGCTAGATACATTCGGAGAAATTGATGAGAATTTAAGACAGAAGAACTTAGAAAAACTTCTGGCATTGGGACATTATTTAAAGGGTTCTGCAGCAGCCTTAGGCTTGACACAAATTCTGGCTCAATGTGAAAGAATTCAAAATTATGGACATAAGAACAACTTTGATAACTTCGACGTGGCCCAAAGCCCAGCTTATAAAAAAGGAAGCAAGAGCGATACAATTTCAAATAATAGCAATGATGCCGATACGTCTACCCTTGCTAGATCCAGTAACGAAACTAATGACATTAATGACACAGAAAACAACAACGACACACACGCAGTGAAGCCAGAAATACCAGATGAATCAAAAGATGATTTCTGGATCGCTCTTATCGAAGATGCCTTACAAAAGGCTAGAGATGGTTTTGTCAAATCTAAGATTGCCTTGAGCAAATATTTTGATGATGAATTTGAATAGTCCATACAGCTACATTAAAGGATTTAAATTCTAAAAATATACAGTATCGCTATAAATGAACGTAGACAACAATTTAAGCTAATAATTGTGAGCCAGTTCTATGCAATTCCTTTTTCGAATCTACATGTTTTATAACTTGATTTCCTGACTGACAGTCCAAGTCCACTATATTATCTTATGTCTTGTCCAATGAATGTCAGTGCACCAACAGTTCTTTTCGATTCCATATTATTTCCATATGGACCAATCCGAAGACAGTTCTATCACGATATATTGTCCTATGGGCCGTGTTTCAAATTCAGAGGCATACTTTCCTGCGAGTTATGTTGCACAATTCTACCGCACGAAGGTCTATATGTTATATAAATTGCATATCGGTATAACTTCGTAAGAAAAGCTTCAAATTGAACTATTATATATTCTAATGCAAAAAGAGCTAAACTATACTAATCAATTTCTTTCTAATACACAAAAGTCCAAGTATTCCACATTATATGATATGAACGTCCTTAATGACTCTGGTATGTAAAGAAGTTTTCCGATACCGGAATGTGCACCGTTAGGATCGATTATTTTATTACAGCCAAGTAAATTCCATTCTGGATTCACCACTTTAACTGAGTCCAGTCCTTCTACTTTCTGAATGATATATGGTTCTAATTGGTCTTGGTCACCTCTTTCAGTATTATCAACAAAGTAGTCACATTGACTAAACTCGATTACCTTATCAAATTCGAACTGGTTTTTGTTGTTCATGTTTGGAGGAACAAACGACGTAACTTCTTTGAGCGAGTGAAGATTTTCTTCAAAATCTCCTGGTAGCAAACCATCAAATCCGCTTTTAACAAATCTTAACCTATAGTTATCAGGTAAGAAGAAAGAAGTAGGGAAATGATACCATTCCTTCGCGATACAGACATTCACTATATCAGGAGACGGTGGCAATGAGCTGATAATTTCAAAAGATTCTAAAGGAGCAGCGTAGTTATGAACCAAATTTATGATTCTCAAGATCGATACAAGAAGAACCAAAATACTGAAAACCAACTGCATAACCTTATTCAATAATGTATTATAATTGAAGTTAGGGATAATTTTCGAAGAAATTTGACCAGCCACAGCAAAGATCTTAGGCACAAGGATCGCTGCATTCAAAACAATTAATGGATAAATTGGATATAAAAATCTTTCCTCCTTATGTGGCTGACTAAAAAATATGGCAGACCAAATTATTAATGGTAAAGACATGTTAATTCTTATTTGTAATGATTTCTTCAGCGTTAATAGATTCAATATCAGACCCAAGTACCCAAGTACTCCAACAATATTGAAATTGACTAACAAATTTAAAATGTAGTAGGTAAATGGTTCAACTCCAAAAATTTCTGGTCCTTCACCTTCGCCACCAAATACATTATAAAAAACAATGTTTAAAGGAACTAGCAAGAACCTCGAATAAAAATATGAATCAATCGCTATAATTGTTGCCAAAATTATTGTAAGCGATATAGCACAACCTCCAATTATACCATAGATGTTCTTGGATTTCCAGTTTGAAGGACGAAGAATGGTATAAACGCCAAAAGTTAAACCCAAAGCTAGAGCAAAGGGCCAACCAATAATTCCGCCAACAACGAACCACGTAACGGCAATTGTTGAACTCCGGGCACTATTGTTCACGATCGATTCCAATACATAAGATAAACCAAAAATGTTGCATTGCATGGCGAATGATGAAGGAAGTAATGCAACACCCGCATGAGACATTCCTGGAGCTATTGAGCTGAAAAATAGAAACCAGTTACCAACTCTTGGATTGATTGATTCATCGATTTTTCTCGTTAACCTTCTCTCTGCAAAACTTGTAAGCCCAGTTAAAGCAAAAACACGAAGAAAATAAAACTGGTAGTATGAATAGGTGTGCTGCATATCACCTGAATGTTTGACAATGAGTTGCACCGGGTATGCAAGTAAATAGTAAGGAATCAAATAAGTGTATGCCCGAATGGCATATTCTGGCGAATATTCCCACGTTTGTTTTCCAAATCCACGAACTAATAGATTAAGTGGTTCCCAATAGTTATAAGTCTCATCGCAATCTGAAATAATCATGTAAAGTGAAGAATACAATCTTATACCGACATTTAAAATGATTAGAGCGATCCGGATCATTTTTGTTAACGATTTGTTTGAGCAGACCACATTTGCTGTTGCCCTATCATCATAAATCTTCAATTTCCCTTCGTTCACCTTCTCGGGCATTACGGTAATTGTAGGGGGCGAACACTATTCAACTAAAGTGTAAGGTGAAACATAACAGCTGCTGCTACTTTTGATATGTTATTATTTGGTCACGTGTCATACTTTACCTTCCCTCATTTCGTCCCAATGGCTGTAAATTAATATACTAAGAGCTACAGTTCATAAATTGTTTCTATAATTTGATTAAAGCTAAGGGTAAAAAGATCTATCGAAAATCAAAGCAGAATTATAATGTGTTTTCGGGATTTGTGCTGCTCAGTCTATCAAACTCAACCAATATGCCGCCCAAATTGATCGATGTTAAATCCTTGTTACCAAATCTTATGCGACCAATTAAATGGTTCAAGCAACTGTGCATGAACATTTGATTGTATGGTTTAAGTTCATAATTCGTTATAAATGGTCTGTCGTTCGAGTTAATGGCTGAGCTGATAGAAAATAAGTTATCACTAAGGTAAATGAATTGACGCTTCAAATTAGCGACAAGATAATGCAAGAAATTGATATTAGATGTGCTATACTCCACACCCAGTAGTACATTCAGGCCATCCTCTGTCGCTGGATTTGGTGACTGCATCGACTTCTTAAAGATATGCTGGTAATTATTTTTGGAATCGTAACTGGCGAGTACCTTGAACTGATTTCTAGTTGCATTGCATTCAACGCAGGAGCATTTGTTCAAAAGCAAATCGAAGTAGGTTTCATTTTCGTAAACTTGACCCGATACAGTGGTCGGGTGTTCAAATAAGGGAGGTAAGCTAAATACCCAGTTATTGAAAAAATCAGGTAATACCAATTCTTGAAGATTAGATAATTGAGATAAACTTGAGATGAAGCAGTTAATTGAAAACTGAGGGAAGTTGTTAGCATCAAATTTCACAAAATCATTGATATTGATAAACAAAGACTTCACAGTACTCAATGACCTGAATAGATGAGGATTAGCTAATAAACGGTAAAACTGGTCCAAGTTCAGCTTCAAATTGTTGGATTTGTAATTTATTAATATGAACTTTTTGAGTTCATTGTCCGGCACTTCTTCAAAAAACCTATTTATACATTCACACCCTTCATGAATACAGTTAATCTTTAACTCAAGCTTCTCAAGAGTATTAAAATCAATTACCTTTGCTAGTGCTGAAAAAGTAAGGCAGGAGTTATCTTTAAAAGAATGTGAAGCGGTAACAGAAAGATTTTTCAAATTATTCATCATTGGCGTTGTTAGGTCTTGGAAACATTGGAGGAATTGGGACGTTGAAGTGGGTGAATCGAGGTATAATCCAGTTACGACTGACAAATTCTTCACACAAGCACTTGGAATAAAATCAGGGATTGACCATCCAAAAAGTGGTCGTTCGACAAAGATATCCAAGTCACGAAGATTAGGATTGAAAGGCAAATCAAGGAACTCTCTGAGATCAAAAACCATCCAATTATTCAAGTTACATATTTTGTTGGTGTTTTGGAAATTCACAAGATCGTCTTCGGCAAATTGCATAGACCTATTAACAATATATTGGTTGATAGAATGGCGACTCCTTATGTTGTTGATGTCAAAATTCATGAATGTGATGCAATGTTGGGGTGCGAACTCCCAGAGGTGAAAAATGCGATTGTAAAGTGGAAAGTAGTCGTAACTGATCAAATTGGATTGGGTATGGATCAGGACTTCCTTCATACGCTTGAAATTTGCCAAAGAAAGAAACTTGACAAATATATCAAGTTTTGAAATCTTCAAATGTGAACTCCGGCTCTGTTCAAAGAAGTTTCCCTCTACCTCATCATTGATCACCACAATTTTCTTATATAGCCTTTCTGAGGCTAAAGCGTTAAAAAAACTGTCAACCTTTATTAAGTTTACCAAATCATTTTGGTCCAAATATCCTAAAACGATCTGAAGAAGTTCTTCTGGCAAATCCAGCAACCCTCTGGTATGCTGCTTAGGTAAACATGCTGCAAATGTCCCACCTTGTTTGACTGCTTCGGTATCTGATGATATCGATGGAAATCCCCGACGGGATTCTATCATGTGGGTCATTGGCATTTGAAATACAAGCACAAGAACTTGTTTTCTATTTATACCCTCCTTACAATTCTGTGCATTATGTAGAAGTATCCGTCATTGCTCTACTGTTTCGTTTGTGACATTTTTTTCCCCAGTTGTGGAGTCAGTCACTTATTTTGCCTCAAGGTTTTGGCGGGTGCTGCGCGGGTTAGCGGGTGGCGCGTGCGGGACGCTAAAAAGAGAAGGCTCTCCCGATGCACCCACACAGGACGCCAAGAATGGAAATCTGGATCGCGAGAATTTCGGCACAATAATGCCGCTCAAGATGCCACTCGGGCGGGTGGAAAGTGTGGAGTCTTTGTTGGGTGCAATATTTACCCACTGTGGCAATAGGTTGCAAAGGAAAACACTTAACGATTCATCCAGGCATCCGCCTTAGAATTACCGGAGTAGCGGGTGAAGTTGATATCCGCTACTCTTGCAAACGCGTGTGTCTTGCTTAAGGCGACCTTTCGAAGTCTAGGAAACAATTTTCCTTTTAACAAATTCTGATCAATTAATGTCACGAATAGATTTTCTATCAAATAATCATCGATATCCTTCGGATCCTGAACAATTGGAATTATTGACTTGTCGTAGCTTATTTCACCTAGTGATGCCTTAAGTGCAACCTTTATTATATCGAAATCGAGGTTGGAAGGACAATTGAGATATCTCCAAACCTTCCTGATTAAATTTCTTAGTATGATGATTTTGCACTTGTTTGCCAACAATAACAATAATCCGTTCTCCTTGAGATATGAATAGTTTGCTAATAATTCATGATTGAACCCTTGGAAGTCACCTGACAGTATACAATAGCACATTGATGTATACATATCGACTGTTTCAGAAGGACCACTTATGGACTTGATATAGTGGAAATTAGGAACTTTCCCAATTGAGAGGCTGATTGGTAATAGAAGCTTCAAGATTCTTTCCACGCCAGCCTCGTATTTTCCTCCTGAATTTACCTTAGGATAATTTAGGAGACACCAATTAAGGTGCTCATAGCTTTCAATTAGTTGGTCCTTGATTAAGTAAAATCTGGAGAGGTAATACCTATATTGGATCTGTTCAATTATGCCAAATGACTTAAAGCTTAGGTTAGCATTATTCATATTGGAAAATACATTTCGACACAAAAGAGGGTTTTCAAGTTTAAAATAAATTAAACATAGCTTATTGCTGACATGTAGTATTATTGTCTTCTTTAATTGGTTTGAATCGTTGATTTGTGATCTAATATTATTGAATATCTTGAGGAGTAGCGATGCCAAATATGTCAACCGTGGACGTGAGCGGAATTCCTTGAAGAAGAATTGAAAATCAAGTCTAATAGCTAGGGGAATGACTGTATCTATCGTGTCTTTGACTAGTTGACTGAGAAGATATCCTCTATTATTATTGCTGAAAGCAATTGACAAGTCATTTAAGTAAGTCGAGTATAGATCGAAAGACTCCAACGCCGACCAAGGGTTCAATTCAACCGCAAAAGATATGAAGCTGAGAATTAGCTCGTTTAGAGCAAGCCATTCGTTGTTGAAAATGTTGTAACCATCTAGATTAATATCCTTTATATTGTTATCTTGTAACAGAGAGTTCATTTCAGTGATATAAGAATTGACTTGAGGGTTGAGGCTGAGTAACTTCGTTAAATGCTTTACTTGGTCCCTCTGGTTAAGTCTCGGTAGATCCTTAAACTCCAGGAGATATTTAGTGATGACATTCATTATAAGTTCTGTAGAAGGTAATGCCTATTCAAAAATTCGCAGTTGACTTTTTTCGATTTCACATCGACAAACTGAGCATTTCTGTATTAAGATTGAGAAAACACAATTGCCTCAATGGTACAGTTGATTGACATTGTCCACCTTGCAACCTAATATCGTTCTTTTCCAAGTGTCCTGATCTGATATTGAGAAATTATTTGGAGGATCATTACAACCTTTATACGTTATTGAATAACATAACACGGAAATTGTTCTTTGAGAGAAAGCGCCAAACGAATCATCCAAAGTAGAGCATCATACAAAATGACATCTATAGCTGGTAGAAGAAAGCAACCAAACATAGAGAATGCCCAGCAATTTCCAGAACTGCAAAAGTCAAATGGACCAAGAAGGACTACTGGATCAAGATCCACATCATCTAAAATATCAAATTTTACTAGTTTCAAAGTAGAGATAAGGTTATTGCCTCCAAACCTAACAGAAGATGGATTTTTCGAACAGTTGGGGCATTTTTATAACTATAAATCTGTTATTTCTACCAAGTATTACGTTCAAGGTTGTATCTCGAATAAACCATCCGATGAACCTACATATTCAAGAGCATACATCCGTTTCAATGACCTGGAAAACATAGATAACTTTATTTCAATTATGAAAGGAAAGTCTTTCTTCGAACCTATTACTAATGACAACTTGAATCCTATCATAGAAAAGTGTATCACTAATGATATGCCCTCTGAAATGACAGAAAAATCGAACAGTAATAAAATTGAAGAGCACCCACTTTTCAAGGAATTCGTGAAATTTATCAATGGCACAACGGAGTCTTTTGATATTTTAAAAGATAGCCGACGTCGAACCAAGAAGAAAATAAAGGAACCTAAGGAGAAACTGAAGCTTCCAAAGGTTGAATCACAAAGAAAAAAAGAGAAAAAAGAATCCGGGCTACTGAAAAAGGGAGAAAAGGTACTTAAACCTAAAAAGAAAGCCAAAAACAATGAAAAAGGTGATACTGCTAAAACGCAGGAAGATAGAAAAGCGATTGAAACCGAAGGAAAGCCAAAAAAAAAATACACCAAATCGACAAGGTCTAAGAAGCAGGTAACGGAAACACCATCTGCCAAGCTCGATAGTGCTATCCAAAGTCCATCCACCAAAATTACCAAAAAACAGAATAATAAAGATAGTAATGGGCCCAAGGCAAAAAAGAAAGACACGCCTAAAAGTCAAAATCGAGAACTGATTACAGCAGATGAAGCTACTGTGAAGGATAAGAACCCTAAGCTTCAAAAAAAAAAAAAAGTTACCCAGAAAAAGACTGATATGAACACTAAAGGCGGCTCTAAGAGTGAAAATCAAAAAGACGAACACAAGCCTGAAATTGAACGGAAATGACCAAAAGAATGGATACAGAATTAAAATGAAAAAATGAAAAAATGAAATTCTATCCTAAATAATAGTTTCTTTCGGAGACAAAAAAAACACCGAATACGAAGTCGTACTTATTGCTTCGTTCGTATCAGAAACCAAGCACTCTAAAGCCTAAACCATAAAAGGGTACTAAGCTATTATTGAATTGGATCTTACGGTAAGAACACTCCATCAATTGATAAGTGAATTTGTAATCAAGCTCATGCTGACAATGGTTTCTTTCTACAGAGACTCCTCAATTGCGTAGAATCTAAAGAAAAATGTAGAAGCAAAAACCAAACTATTCTATATTTTAGATTTACATGAATTGTTACCTTCTGTCTAAATCTGCACCCTGATTTGCTAACTTGTCTGCCTGTTCGTTACCGTAGTTGCCGGCGTGTCCTCTGACGTGCTCAATTGTTAAGCTCCCCCAATCCTTTTCAGAATACTTTTTGTTAATTTCCTTTAAGGTATTGACTGATTCCATTATTATATCTGAATTTGCCACTGGTTCACCCTTTGAAGTTTTCCATCCATTTTTCGACCAATTCGATGACCATTCAGTTAGTGCTTTCTTCGTATACTGTGAATCGGTATAGACAGTATACTTCCGAGCAGTTTTACCCGAGTCGAGTTCATCTAAAATATCATTGAGGGCATGTTTCATGGCAAATAATTCTGCTCTTTGATTCGTTGCTTTTGAGCCACTATGGTCAACTTTTGACAATGGTACAGCAGCATTTTTAGGCAGTCCGTCTTCATAATATACACCGTATCCAGACATGGGTGATCTGAATTTTCCATTACCTCTACATGCCCCATCCACATATATACTTGCAGAAATTTGAGAACTTTCAAGAGGCTTCAGGGTCGAGGAAATGTCTTTGTTTCGTTTGGTTCTGTGGTTACTATTAATCGCTGAAGATGACAACGACAGATCATACTCTGAAGACGACTGGAGATACTTTAATGTCGAGCTTTCGGGATATGAAACATAAGATCTGCTACTCGAATCGCTATTTCCTTTGACGTAGGCTTGAGCCTCAGCAGCAGTATTGAACTTTTTGAATTTAGCACCACTATAACCACTCACATTTGCTTGACACTCGCTCCAGCTCAGATAAATACCTTGCTTCACACCTTTAGCTACCGCATAATACGGCATAACCACACTTTCCTTAGTACTCTTTAGAAGCCGCCTCAAACTGGCCACTTTCTTAGCGCGATAAGCAATTATGTTCGCTAGATACCACCATTTTCATTCAAGAATCTATTCAGTATACATTTGGTATTACGTAAGGTGCATTCTTAGGCTGAGTCAATCAGAAGAGAGAGGTTTCTCTCGGGCACTAATAAGCCTTTGGATAATGCCAAACTTCTCGATCATTGATTGAGATGAACATTCGAACACGTATTGGAGTTCTCTGTGATACGTGGTAGATAACTTTTTGAAGAAGTTTCTTGCTTTTCTATAAAATAATTGGAATATTGATAAATTTACCTGAAGAACGCAACCGAAACCAATGGAGTTTCCAGACCATTACGTGATACTAAATGACTATTTTCTAGATCTAAGTATGCAGATAATGTTAACAAATTTCAAGAATTCCGTGAAAAACAGCAAGAGGACTCAGAACGTCTCACACAACCGTTTCAATTCACTTTTATAAGAAAAAGCGGTTTTAGCTCAGTTGGGAGAGCGTCAGACTGAAGAGATTCAGTCACAGTTAATCTGAAGGTCCTGTGTTCGATCCACAGAAATCGCATTTTTTTAAGAAACGTAATTCTGATCACGTGATAAACATATGGTATATCATGTGATATGCACGTTCAACGTACGCTTTTGACTACCCGTATTGATACCCGTCGGTTTATCAAATAACTAAGCTGGTATTGGATTCTAGACACTGTGCAAGCAGAGTTACCACTAATGTCAGAATTGGACCTTCTTGCTGAAAGCAGATCCAGAAAGTTAGAGGAGCTTTATACCTTTATCCATGATCCTCTTTTGGAATCACTTCCCCATGATGATGGAGGACTATCTAAGTTCCTAAAGTCTAACAGCATAGAAAACAATAAGAAGGTGGACATAAATGTTCTTGGGGGATTCGGTAAATCTCAGAAGACTCTTGAAGACTTGATAAGTACATCGATAGACAAACAAACATTCCACCCGAGCCATCAGGTAAAGAGAAAGGCAGACCAGGATGCAAGCGAGAGACGAGAGAGAAAATTCTACAAGTCCAGCAGCGCTGGAAATTCGAGACAAGCATCTAGCTTTGACTCGAAGCAACCAAAGAAAGCTTCTGCACTTAAATCATTGATGTCTCAAGAAGAGATCGCACAAGAAGAGATGGAAGAGTTTCTTACAAAGGACATAAGTGAAGTTGAAATATTATCGATTCCTGAACACTATCCTACCAAGCCTCACACAGTCTCATCGTTGGCAGAATTATATTATCTAACTCAAACACTTCCATTGATTAAATTACTACCAGGGAGCCATAAAGTTTTGAAGACTGTCGATTTTGAACTAGCATTGTTGGAAGGAAAGATAGCAGTATTGTACTCACGTATAGAAGAGCTAAAGAGACAAGGAAAATGGTCCCTTCGTCAACCACAACGTTTCTATGACCCCTTTGTTCATCTCAAAAGGAACAAGAAGCACACCTTTCATTGGGATAGTTTGTTACAAGAAGGAAAATGGATGGCAGCTGATTTTAAAGAAGGTACCAAATATAAAAAGGCCTCTTGTGTAATAATCAGCAAATCTATTCTGGATTACTGGATCCACGGGAAAACAGTTTGCATAAAGACAAAACCTATTGTTCACATACCAGAGAAGACGGAGGAGTTAGCTGACCCCATAAACTCCAGTGTGCAAGATAACACCAGCATCGAGAATGAAGGACACGAAGAGAAAACCGAAGAACCGGAAGGAGTTCTACCAAATATCGTTCCTAATGAGGCAAATAAGGAAATACAAACACACTCCATTGCAACAGAAGATCAGAGCAATGTCGACAAGACAATTTCAACTGTATCAATTGAGGCATTAGCTCAGGAAACAAAGTCAATTGATACAAACCTATTAATAGGTAACAGTGATACGATGGAACAAGAGGTCAAGTTCTCGTTTTCTGATTACAGTAAGGTCAAGGACGAGGAAAGTTTCAGATATAAAGGTACCAGAGATGATAACAGCCCTTTTAAATTGCATGTTGATGTCAATGATTTGAAAAAGATTGATCAATCTATTGTTAAGAACCTTCCTAAGTTCACGGCCTTTGATGAAGAAATCCCCAATGCCCCTGCACCACCATTGAAACAAGGAGATACTCCTCTCATACCTGTTTCCAGATTACTACATCCATTTGAAGAGGATGACGATTGGTATAAGATTGTCCTCAAAGAAGCCAATGGCCATTCGAAACCAAGCAAAAATAACGGACCCCCAGAATATCAAAAAGGTTTGTTCGGATTCAACTCTCATCGTCGTTTCAACTATTTGAAACCGCCTAAACCTCCTTTAATCAAGAACATTGAATACAGATCACCTACTATATGGCTACCACAAGATGATAAGTATTTGATTCATTACGTAGCAGAATTCTGTTTCAACTGGGATTTAATTTCAGAGCACTTACTGTCGTCAGTTTCAAGTCTCAAGAAATACGAGTCTAATATTGAGAGAAGAACACCATGGCAATGTTTCGAGAGATACATTCAGTTGAACGAAAAGTTTCAATTCTCTGACATGAAGGGAGTTTATGCCTATCAAGCACAGCAATGGTTAGAACAAGCCCATAAAGCCCAGCTGACGACTAAGCGGAGAATTTCTCCACTTGGTGTGGGAGCAGAATCTATTCAAAGAGGGCACAGGAGATTGAGATGGGCCTCTCTTTTTGATGCCATCAGAAAATCCATGAAGAAACGTGAGATAGCAGCTGCAAAGTTGAATAATAGAAGAACAACGGACTATAGTAATATGAATTCCAATTCTTCTGCTGGAACTACTTCAAATGGTAATGGATCTGTGCCGAATGGATCTGTCTCCAATGGCCAATCCACACCTAACGGTTTGTCAACAACATCTTCAAAGCGCGTTGTTGATAGGGTCCCAACACCTGCAGAACTAGCTAAATTGAAATTTGAAAGAGATAAATCCATACAAGAAGCTTACTTGAATCAACAAGCAACAAGGTCTCGAATGATGGCAGCAGTTGCGCAACAGCAGAAGCAGCAGCAGCTCAGTAATGGATCTCGCACACAAGGTCAATCTGTTGGTACCAATAGTAATACCATTACGGGTAATGGATCTCAGCAGAAAGTTCCTGCTGGAGTCAATGCTGGTGGAATTCCCCCTACATCGAAGAACTCAAATTCATCTCAAGGACTGATTGGAGGACAAGTACCTCCAACGCAATCGTCTCCCCAACTGGGCCAACAAGTCGCTAACAGACCAAGAAATAATCCATTGCCTAATAGTAACAATAAGAGACCCACAACTCCAAACGGAACACCTTACACCCCTGAACAAATCCAACAGTTATTGCAGATTCAGAAGCAAAGACGAATGATGCAGCAACAGAATCAACAGAACCAACAACAGAAAGGTGTGGTTGGTCAAACGAATAATCTTATGGTGCAAAATACAGCAATGTCAAACAAAGTAATGTCAAACAGTCAGGGAAAACCGACCCAGCCAGGTCAAGGACAACAGGCTGTCGCAAGCAATGCACAGCTGTTGCCACAACTGGGTCAGCAACAGCAAGGCACGTCAACTGGTGGTCCTGCTGCAAAACCACGCATTCATTTTGCTCCAGCCCAAGTGTCTGCAATCATTAATTCAATACAACAGAAGAACCCTGGATTTACTAAAGAACAAGTCACGAAGCTTGCGGCTCAGTATTTGGCTAATCTTCAACAACAGCAACAGGAGAGGTTTAACCAACAACAGCAACAGTCTAGAATAAATCAGCCCTTAGGACAAGGTAGTTCTAGTCAGAATCAAATCAGAGGGGCTAACCTGCAGCAGATGGGCCATAAACAGCCCCAAATAGCTACTCTTACGCCACAGGAAAGAAATCAACTCCAAATGTTGAAGGCTGCCAAAACGGCACAGCAGCAGCAGTTACAGCAGCAACAGATCCAGCAAAATATGCCACACCTCTCTCTGCGAAGAACTGGCTCGTCCGTAGCAGTCACTAACTCTCCTTTGGATATGAATTTGACTTCGTTGGATCCCGAACAGCGAAAGAAGGCGATGTTGCAGAAACAGCACCAGCAGCAGAGAATGTCAGGCGCAAATATTTCTCCGTTGTCTGGACTGTCTACTCCTCGAATGTCTAATGGATCCTCACCAGGATCAAGGTCACCTGGCAATACTAACTGATAAAGTGGCTGGTGGAATTACACCCCACATATGCATATGTAATCTAGTGTATACGTTAACATGTACTATAGAAATTGAATTTTGTCCTGTATTGAATCAGAGCGCGTATCAATATTTTGCAATGCACTCAGATCTATATTATCGCCTCAGTACGATATTGAATAGGAAGATCCTGTGAAGGCAATTTGAACCACCGGTTAATGAAGCATAATATACCAATGCTAGAATGGAGAACATGAAACGACATCCTCATGATTTGAAGGAAGCGCTAAGCGTGACTCCTTTACTCCATATGATTGCGAAACAAGACATAGCGCCGTTGATATCACCAACCTCCTTACTAGAAGTCGCCGATGATTCGTTTGTTACAGACCACTTGATTCAGAATCCAGTAAGGCAAGGTAAAGACTCAACCAATTTGAATACCACTCAATATCACGATCTCATAAATTACCTTGCAGATGATTTCACCTCATATGACGACGACGAACTCCAAGATATAAAATTCAAAGTCCCAGTAATAGTGCAAAAGCAGCCTCAAGTCAATCCCGATGGAACCTTAGAATTCCCTCCTTTGGAGAGAAAGTTGTTTACCGATGCTAGAGACATACAGCCCTCTAGTCTTATCTACTTTAACGACACACTATCCAATGCAGAATCTATGAGACCCAGACTTTCTGTAAGAAAAGATTTTAAGACTGATGAAGCATCTGCCCTTGTACACAACAAGAAGTATATTGAAAAATACAAGAAAGAGCTCGCCAAGTCTACAGAGATGCATATTGATTCGAGCACATCAGCATTATCGAGAAAAAGAATTCTTGAAGATGATACAACCAATGAACATGGTAACTTGAAAAGAACACAGAAACAATCCTATGTCACAGATACAGATATGATAGAGAAAACATTCAATGACTTTGAAAGATTACTCGGTGAGTTATTAGCTACGGAACCAACCAATGGAGAACAAAATTTGAATTGGGTTAGATTCCATGAAGCAAATATACCATCATATAACATGCTAACTTCGTTGATTGACTACTTATACAGAATAAGTAATGACCCCATTATTGAAAGAATCAACGTCCAGCAAATTATTAAACTCCAAGAAATCTGTTCTAGAGTCTTGTTTAATGTGAAAGAGAAAAGCTATAACGAAGTCCATACCCTAATCTCTGATGAGAACGAATTAGGCGAGTATGCTATTACAAGTATCCAAGATTTTTTTAATGATTGTTTCATTACCACCTTAGTATCGAAACTTATGATGATGATTTTAAATGGAAAGTGGAAGGAAAAGAAAATATTTTTGGATGAATATTTAAAAAGTATCATAGAATTTAGTTCTCAATTGTTTGAAGAAGTCATAAGACCTATTATCCCATTATCAGTTGCAAGTCAACAAAAATTTAACTTTTTAAGGCCACTTTTTTCTACAATCGCTGCAGAATTCGGAAATATACTCGAAATGTTATCTTGTTACATATCTCAAAATACAATTGATGAAAATACATTAACCAAGTTGGAATACTTATCAATATCTTTAATCTTTATGGAAGGAATCAGGAAAAGC
Organism: Suhomyces bolitotheri; assembly: GCA_030568555.1. Lineage (NCBI taxonomy): Eukaryota > Fungi > Ascomycota > Pichiomycetes > Serinales > Debaryomycetaceae > Suhomyces > Suhomyces bolitotheri. The sequence goes on from JAJMGH010000020.1 coordinate 93,163, forward strand.
AAAGCAACAATTTTGGCACCTAACAGTTTTGATAATATGCAAATGGCGGCATTCAATATGGTTATTATGATTTTCAAGTCTGTTGAGGATCAAAGAGGATTCATACTAAGTGAAATTTTATCGAATTTGGAAAAACTACCAGTGCAGAAACTGTTTGCAAGGCAATATAAGTTGGCTAGGGATGGAAGCATTCAAATAGTGACTGCATTGCTCTTGAAATTAATCGAATCAAGCGTAGAGAAATTTCCATTAAGTGAGATTATCGCTTCAGATCAACAAAATGGGACAGATCCATCACCTGCTATATATCTTGAGATTTTTCAGAAGTCATCGGATGCTCTCCAAACACCATTAAGTGTGTCTAATAGTATTGCATCGTATTTGCTTACAAAGATTTCGAAAAACAGCGAACAACAAACCAAGCATTCAATGGAATTATTCTTGGAAGATTTATTATTGGTGCTCTCTTTGCCTGAGTGGCCAAGCGCGGAATATCTACTTTCGGCAATCATGAAGGCGCTAATTCTATCACTACAGAAAGAAGACTGTTCGAATACCTTAGAAAATAGCTTATTGGAAATGCTTGGTTTGATTGGTGAAAGAATCCTTTCCCTCAAAAAGCTTTCTCGAGCTCATATGCGATTAAGCAGCTCTAATGATAATAGCGAATTTGAATTGATCAAAATCTGTATGTTTGAAACTGTTGAATATTTACAGAGCAAACATACGATGAATAAAGGATCTCCGACTTCGTTCGATTTCATCATTTACAAATTTATTAAAATCTTGCACAGGTCCTTATATGGCAATGATGAAAATTCATTTCTTACTTCTTTAAGTGAAACCGAAATACTGATCTTGGAGGAGAAACCAACACTCATTTCAACAGTTAGATCTCTCGCTAAGATGACTGGCGATGATACGAACTACTCCTCAAAAACTTCAGATTATGAACGAAGTTCGATCAGTGCGTACGCAAGTATTATATTATTAGACGATTTATCACATCTATATGATAGCTTCATTAATGTTGTTCTAAAGTTTATGGAAAGTACTAAGATTAAAACTAAAACTAGGGCCATAAAAATTTTAAGGAGTCTAATCGAGATTGAACCATCCATTTTGTTATCATCTTATATTCAAGAGTCAATATCCAACAGGCTTGGGGATAGTTCCGCATTAGTTAGGGATGCAGTTATGGATCTAGTCACCAAATATTTGAATACTAAACCAGAGTTGATATCTACCTTTTTCAAACCTGTTTGTGAACGCATGAACGACGACAGCATTCAAGTGAGAAAAAGAGTAATTAAATTCTCCAAGGAAATGTATTCCAATAGCAAAATAAGTCAAGTGAAAGTGAATATTGCATCCAGATTACTTCAAAGATTAAACGATGAGGATGATGTTATCCAAGAATTGGCCAAAACGATATTATTAGATATATGGTTCCCTTCGAAACAGATTGACAGCAATGATGTAGAGGATGGAATGGCTTTTGATTCTGCAAAAAGTAGAGGAGAAGTCATTATAGAGGTAATATCAACTGGAGACAACCATACTGAATACTTTGAAACATTTTTAAAGACGCACGTTCTCACAAATGAAATGCTAACAACCTCATTGAATGTCATAATTCAAGCAGTCATTGATAAAATATTGGAGTTATCGAACGATATAAAATTTGAAAACTCTCAATCGTTACAAGAACTTCAAAAGGCTGACGATGCATCTCAACTTGCAAAAGCAATGCGGTTCATTAGCATTATTGTAAGGTGCGAAGGGTCTCTTCTTACACAAGATCAATTAATATCATTAAATCCGTTGTTGATAGATGAGCAGGCAGCAGACAAAATACAATTTTATTCCTTAGAAATCCTTCACTTTGCTTTACAAAGAACAGAATCTTTGAGACCAGATTTCTTATCACAGATACAATCACACTTGCTAAAGAAATTAACCAAATTTAATGCGAGAGACCTTCACGTCGCTATGCCTTGTGTATGGAGACTCTGTGAGTTAAAAGGTGAGACGGTGAAATTGGCTAATGCTACGATTTCTTGCATGAAACATATTAAGCCATTTCTTGAACAACGAATGAAACACAGGATTACGAAGGAAGTTACCAACGATTTTGAGCTAAAGAATGGACACAAGCTACAGAAGTTGCTTAATCTTTTAGGTTGTTTTGGAAAGTATTGTAATTTGGAGATGCATCGCGATATATTCTTTAAAGCTTCATTAGGACTAAAAGACAAAGAGTCTGTAATAAGTTTGATGATCAAATTTTTGCTCTATTTCACTGATTCCAATACATCCATCTCAATAAGAAATACTTCGATAACAAATATCATTCATATTAGCTCGGTACATACGAAGTTATTTTTATCCGATGCTATTTTAAATGTGCTTGACCAAGAATTTAGAAGTGAAGAATTAACAACTATGCATAGCATAGTTACTGGATTTGTTCAATTTCTCCAAGCGGAAGAGTATGAAAGTATTCGATCAAATACAAAGGTGTCGAAGAAGCTGGAGTTTGATGTGGCGCTGTTTCATGGAAATTCCAAAAGCTATGTCATTGACGGGATTCGTGCAGGGCTTGTTCAGAGATACCTAGACAAAATTTTAAGGTTGTGCTTACAAGATTCAGGCAGTTATTCTTTCTCACCAATTCAATTCTTACAGTTAGTTGTTCATATGGGCTACGCAAACCCCAAACTATGCATTCCTACTATAATTGCATTGGAATCTAATCCTAATCCAATGATCAATAAAATTGCAACAAGATTGCACAAGGATTTATATGAAAAGCATGAGTCTTTGATGGGCACTAGTTACTGTGATGGCATAAGACTCGCTGCACAATATAGAAAAAATGTTTCTAATGATTATTTACATGAAACCAATTTTATCGAGGCCATCTATCTGATCGTCAAACACAACTATACTTCCAAGAAAAAGTTTGTTCAGTCTTTGTCAAGGTTATTTCCAATGGAATTGAAAGAGCAAAATCCAGAAACCGCGAAGATCAAGAAAGCACAATTAGCTTATGTGTCAGCAAATATTGGGTCTTTGAAGCTCGGAAGTTTGGAAGAAGTACTAATATTGGTTTCGAATTTGGATCAAGAAATAAGTACCAACGGAGTTGATTTGTTTGATCAAATCAAAGTGGAGTTAAAGTCTGAGATTTCATACATACTGGTTCAAATGATGAATATGTTGTTGAACCTTCGGCAGTATTTGGTTCAGAAATACGCAATTAATCTAAACCAACTTGATGGATTTCGCCCTCGAAAAGTCGATACGGAATTGAAGCATCCACTAAAGACGATTAATTTAATATCATTTGAGTTAAGTCTTAGTTCGATAACAGAAGTGGAGAACCATGAAGAGCAGATCATAGCTGAATTTCAGAATCGAATGGAAGCTTTCCTATTATAAGTTTTGAGAAGCTTTCTCTATAATAATTGCATCAAGTATTATCATATACATAAAAATCTATAGTACCACCTAGTCATACGTCATTATTCTTTTTTTTTTTCAAGTTTTTTTCTGAAGTCCCGTCTTTTTCCTGCAATATCTTCAGTATATCTCTTGCACGATCGAGGCAATCGAAACCCATCCGAAAGTGACCCCATATTATCTAGGCGGAGCCCAAACGCGATGTCGTGATCTTCATCAATTTGAAAATCGATTCTTTCATCTAGGTTTTCTAGTTTATTAGAACGCCTTCGTGTTGCGCCAATTCTGGAACTGGCTTCAATTTTGGTATGGTTATTACTGATTTGTGGTCGTCTGACCGATGACGTGATATGAGTTTGGATAAATGCGGGTACCTTAGAAGGGGATACGGTTCGGACTATTCTGGGAGGAAGAATCGGGTCTATTATAACTGTGTATCCATTGTTCAATTTCAATTTGATAATTGGACCCAATTTACGTGCTCGTTGTTTTCTTCGTCTTTCCCTAAGTACTGTAATAGAAGAAGAGTACTCGTCTTCTTCATAATGCTCTTGCTCATTTTCCCTGATATCTGCAGCTAAGATATCCGCTCGTTTTCTCCAATTTTCATGCTTCCTCAAAAGTTTTTCTATTTCCTGGATCGTCAAAGCTCTCTTTCGTTCGAGTTCTTCGTCGTCTTTCATGTCCTTAATATATGTCATCTCTGGGAGATATCTTATCCAGTCATAACGTTCGAGTAGTCCCAACTGGGAATGCAAATTGTCTACTTCATTCAGTATCCTTGATCTTTCTTCGTTAGTCATAACCTTCTCCTCCTTTTTCATCTTTCTATGGAAGGACTCGAACACATCATCAGTTAATATGTCTCGGTAATGCTTTGACAGCCTTGGGGGAAGCTCATCCACTGTTTGGATTTCTCTAGTCGGCCTTACTTCAGGCAACACGATATCATCGTAGTACTTGTAGAGATTGGTGTAACATTTTCCTTGCTTAATGGAGATCTCTTGATTTCTGTACAACAATTTATTAACTTCAAAGTTAAATAAAGCTGCAGACTTCTTGTTTGATCCCGCTTTTGACCGAAGTTTTCGTGTATTTGTATTCCCATCATTGGTGTCCACTGCCGTAGTCATGGTTCCTATAAACAAGTTAATGCAAAAAGTAATTCGGAAACAGTAGGTGTCCAAAGTAATGCTATTGATGTGATATGCAACTCCTGGTTAGTCCGATGGCTCTCAGCCATATGGTTTCGGTGAACTCACACCTTAATATCTCACGGCTTTTGTATATAGATTTAAGACTCATTTAGAGCGCGTCAAGTGCATCAATAGTGCTTAGATAGTCAAATCAAACTCCCAAACCATTCACGATCTCGAAGTAAGCCTATCACACAGAACAATTGTTGGCATGAATTATAGAGGAAAGGAGAAGCCTGAGCTCCCAACGACGGCGGTGCCCCCCAGTCCCAGGAGTAAGACCGACCACTTTCATCCGAATTCAGGCAAAGTTTCAATAAAGCAAATCATAAAAACGACGAGTTGGAAAGAACTTCTAATTATTTTTGTTGGGTGGTTTGTGGTATTTCAATATTACGAACGAATCGATGTCGCTCGAACAATAAACCGATGCCAATGGGACAATTGGGAGCTGTGGCCAAAAGGATCAGAACCACACCGAATTGCATTATTGGCTGATCCACAAATTGTCGACGATTATTCATACCAAAATAGACCAGCAATATTAAACTACTTCATTAAGAAGATAACTGATAACTATCTTTATAGAAATCATCGTTTCATCCAAAATCTTCTTGATCCTCATACGACTATATTCTTAGGAGACTTATTTGATGGGGGTAGAGAATGGGATGATGATACGTGGTTTGAAGAATACAAAAGATTTAACAAGGTTTTTCCTAAAAAGACCAATAGAAGGACATTGAATTCGATTCCAGGAAACCATGATATTGGCTTTGAAAAGATTGAACCTCATGTGCTCAATAGATTTGCCAAGTATTTTGGTGAGTTGAATGATTACGTCGAGTTGGGAAACCATTCCTTAGTATTCATAGATACAATTTCAATGTCCCATCCTGATCCTGAGATTAATGCTGAATCAAATCTCTTTTTGAAGTCAGTAAACGAAAAGCTCAATCCAGACTTTCCCAATATAGTGATGCTGCATGTTCCATTATACAGATTCAATGAGAGATCTCCTTGTGGACCATTGAGGGAGAAACAAACCCCATTTCCTCTTCAAAAGGGAAAACAATATCAGACAGTTATTGATTATACGATCAGTCAAAACCTACTCAAGGCATTGAATCCAGTCTTACTATTTGCTGGTGATGATCATGATTATTGTGACATCCATCAATTCTACAATGATGGTCATGAAGAGAGGGTAACAAGGGAGATAGCTGCTAAATCATGTGCCATGACTAGTGGAATAAAGCACCCAGCCATCCAGTTATTATCTTTATACAATCCACTCGAAAAGTCTGACAAACCTAGCAAGAACAGTCCAGAGAATGATCTTCGGTACCCAACATCTACATATACATATAAAACAGAAATGTGCTATATGCCCAGATCATTTGGACCTTTGAAGCTTTACGTTTTCTTATTCCTAGTTATTCAGGTATATTTCGGTTTACGCTATTTGAAACCTCGATTATTTCATTCAGTACTCCGTACGCATGGCAGACCAGCATACTCAAATGTTTCAACGGAGAGAAGGGATATAATCGGGTTTATTTGGAATAGTACCGCAAGTGTTGTTATCATGGTCTTTTTGTTAAGTACTTATTATAGGGCATTTTAGGTTTTGCATACTACAATACAAGTTGGAAAATTCGAGTTGGTGATAGTTGATGAATTTATTGCTTAAAGCTAAAGAATCTTTCTATATAACTTGGATTGAAATCGGCTCTTTTTGCAACATATTGTCTAACATTGAATGGCTTTAAATGTGCCAATTGTCCTTCTGTAACCAACGAGCTGATGAGTTCTGCCTGAACTGTGAATAAGTTCCCAATTTCCTTTAGAAGAAGGAAATTTTCACTCAAATCAGGAATACCCCATTCATCAATAATTGATTGATATCTAATGACGTCTTTGGTAAGAACAATACCACCGGTAGAGTTGACAGTGAATTTCTTATAATGCTCTAATAGTTGATTCAATAAGTTAATTCCAATTTTCACAAGCACATTGTTCAAATTCCCATCATTAAAAGTAGTTGAAAAGGTCAGATAAATCGACTGTAAGAAGTCAGATAAAACTTCACAAGCTTCGGTATCGTCTTCGATTGTATCGCATAGAAAATCCTTTTTTTTCTGTTTAGTCAAGATAAAAGAAATCCTACCACTTATCATGTCCAAAGTATCTGCCAAGATAATGTTGAGTGATTGTTCACATCTTGATATATAATTATTTGTCAAGTTGGTCATGCGGTTGCGGATATTTGGAGCATTCAATGCACATGGAATAATAATCTTCTTTACTGTAGATGATGTCAAAAGAAGAATCTCACTTACGAAATTGAAATTGGAGGTATACCTCAAGTCAAAATGTTGCGTAGAGTTAATTTTCGATGTTTCTTGCTTTAATTGGTCATATGCAACCTCAAGGCCTCCTCCAATGTACAACTTTCCGAAGTCAAAGAGTAGAATTTCCAAAATTTCTAAAGAAAATTCTGGGGCTTTGTTAGGAGCCAATTCTAATACCCTGGCAACCGACTCGATAGTACATTTCAAAATGGTTTCCACCTTTGCGATGCTCAAATTGGAAAATTCCTTTTGGTCTTCTAAATCTTCTTGTGTGGGAACAATTTGTTTATCCAATTTTGATTTCATAAACGCCTTAAATTGATTCAACCTCTTCCTTTCAGAAAAATGAAAATTGAATTTATCACCTCCTTGATGATCTGGTCCAGTAGAAGCGATTCCATTAGTTCTGGAGTTATAGGTTTCCAAACTCTCAAGCTTGGTCGATAAGTGTTTGTTTGATAACGCCCTCTCATTGTAATGATTAAATTTTTCAACCAACTCATAAATGACATCCTCGAGAGTTTTCTTTTCTCTAGAAAAGTAAATTCCTTCCTGGGTATATTCGATAAAAAGATCATAATACGATTGATCCAAAATTGAACTCAATTCGTTTTCTTCATCAAAATCGTTCGTGCTCAAAAATTCCTTGACATCCTTCGTGAAGTCTCCGACCAACGTATATAATGAGTGCAATATCCTAACGTGACTCAAAGAACTAACTGAAAGCGAATATTGAAGGAGAGCACTCACCTTATTTTGAATCATTTGAGCGTAAACTCTTTGTATGAAGATTTTCAATACCGGAATAGGATTATCAAAAACCTGCTTAATAATTCTTGCCTGTCCCTTGATCGCTATTCTTAACCTTTCTAATAAAGATTCTGTAGGGAAATCTTTCACAATACCCACAAAGTTGGGATCAGACAACTTTATCCATATGGCTTCGTTGTCCAAAATGCTCTCCTCTTTCTCGCTTCCTTCTTCATAATCATTCTCCGCTTCCAATAATAAATCATTCTTACTAACAAATGTTTGTACCACATTAGCTCCTCCGTTAAATTCGAACAAAATAGTAGAAATCTCCCTCATCATCTCAAAGTTGTCATCTTCTGAAGCAATTTCGAACTTATTCAATAGATTTTTTTCCATTGTCTCACTGTATTTCTCTATAGTATTAACACATTTAGCAGTCTTTGGTAAATCTGGAGATTCGATCTTTTTGGATAATGTTAATAAATTACTAACTGTCTTTGCACATTTTATCTTATCATCGAACTTTTTGCTTAATCTAAGCGTTTCCAATGGCTCATATTTTTCTTTGACGTAAAATCCATGATATGCTCTTATTAAAAAGATTGTTTCTAAGGATCTATCTCTCGAATTAGTGATTTTATTGAGAGATTGACCGAGAGGACTAATCTTAGATGTGACTTGGGAAATTTTGGTATCCAATAAATCGAATTTAGCAACAGTATTGTCAATCTCACCTGCTAATTGCATCACATTCTCACTATGTTTGAGTTCATAAGATTCGACATTCTTCTCTGATTGTGTTTTTTGATGATTGGATTCGATATTCAATTCCTTGAGCTCTCTTAATGTCGATTCAAACGTTCTGATGTATGGTTTAGGGTCTAAATATTCCAATTTATTAACTTCTGCACCCTTCAAAGAATGATCTTTGCTCAATTCTTCAATGAAATCATTAACAGAAAGTCCGTCTAGGAAATTGTCGAGATTCAAAAGTTTCCGTATATTTTCATCCAAATCATAAATCGAGAAACTCATGATCAATGTTGTGGCGACGTCAGGTTGTAGTTATTAGTAAGGAAATGAACGCAGGAAGATATGAAATAAGAAAATGAAAGGCTATGAATGCATATATTGCCTATGTCAATCAAGTTTACCGCTCAGTATTGACTGTTCGTATTGAAGAGTCTAAATTGACTTTATATTTTGACCCGTGTTTGGCCCAGTGTACATCAAGATCAATTGTGGAGTGCATATAACACATACTTTCTTTTCTTACGCTTAAAGCAGGGGCAGCTCACCAGGATGGTACATAACAGCGTTCAACTGCCACTTTACATGCTTAAAAACTTTCTTTGGGGCTGTCTGTTGTATACCCCAAACCTCAATCCGCTCAATCGACTATTTCTAAACTACATTCTTTCATCAAGACAATTTAATATAAATATATAATTACACTAATTATGGAATCCAGAGCGTCCACTTTTAGCCATATTAAATTTAATTAGCCTTGAAGGTGGTGTGACATCTACCACAGTATTGTCTGTCCTTCATGTTAGCCATGAAGATACCGGCACCACAGGTTGGTTGAGGACATTCTCTTCTCAATCTTTCAACCTTACCTTCGTTGTCAACCTTGTAGTAGGTCAAGACAGCCAACTTGTGCTTTCTGTGCTTGTGCTTGATCTTCTTTGGGGTGGAGTAGACCTTCTTCTTTCTCTTCTTACCACCACCTCTCAATCTCAAGACCAAGTGCAAGGTAGATTCCTTTTGGATGTTGTAGTCGGACAAGGTTCTGCCGTCTTCCAATTGCTTACCAGCAAAGATCAATCTTTGTTGGTCAGGTGGAATACCTTCCTTGTCTTGAATCTTGGACTTGACATTGTCAATGGTGTCGGAGGACTCGACTTCCAAGGTAATGGTCTTACCAGTTAAAGTCTTGACGAAAATTTGCATTTTGGCTTGTCTGCAACTAATGCTTCTTTCTAACCAAGTTGGGTGAAAACCTTTTGTTCGTTTGAGAATATATATCCTGCGATGGAAAATTTTTGCTCACACGTGACACTGAAAAGAGTGGCAAAGTGCCTCTGTGATTAATAACAATCACGTGATATTTTCAGGGCTGTGGCCCTAGATGCTCAAATTGTGCGAGCAACGCAACATTGCTAGCTTGGCAGCACCCTGCCTTTTTAGGAAGTCTAGGATTTGCAACTAATGAGGAAGCACGGTTCAGCCTTCAGCGCAACCGGGTATTCCTTAGCAATCGAAACCAGAGGCATTGATCGACCTTACTAGAATGCAATAGGCTAAATGGTCTATTATCCACTACAATTAGCATATCACATCACTTACCACGCTTGATGGCATATACCACGTGAATCTACTGGGACTATATACATGTTAGGTGATCTTGTATTGCAGCACCGGAGGCGACTTCAAAATGAAGAAGAATCACAATCAGTCAACTCGGTACCATCTTCAGATGCAGATGATGGAATTTCCACAATATTGGATTTTGAAATTGAGCCAATGACACACACCAGGTTTCGAGACACAGTCCGCCGATTGTTGCGAAGACTACTATGTATGGACGTATAAGTACTACGGTCATGGTCCACATCAAAAGAAGGTATTATCTTACAACTTGGTGTGAATATCGTCGATTAGAATGGTATCCAATTATGAACTACCACGTTGCTGTCATTTTCAAAAAGTTTACAATATTGATGAGCCTTATCAGCACCATCATTATATATCTAAATCATCATCATCGTCATAATTTACCTGTACTTTGGACCTCACAGAGCCAAAATTGATTGTTTTTCTGTTTATAATTTTATGCATGATGAGGAATCGTTCCAACGCTTCGACTGGGAAGTCGTTTTGGGAGTTCCCAAACTGTTCAAACCCTACTGCTCTGGTGAGCTCCTTCCCATTCTTGTAGACTACTAGGAATGGCAACACTTTTATCCCTAGTTTTGTCACAAGAAATGGGGCTGACTCCGCTGTTATTTTAAGAAATTTGGTAGCTAAATTCTTCTCAGCAACTTGGTCAAGCCTCTCATTCATGATTTTGCACTTGTGAAAGTTTGGTTGGTAAAAATGAATGATGGCAGTTTCGCTATTCATTACAATATTCATCAAGTCTTTTTCATTTTCGACTGGAACAACGTTACCTAATTCTTCGTCATTGGCATCGGCAACGGCGTCGTCTATTTTTTTAAACTCTCTCTTCAATTGTTCTATTCTCTCATCCCTATATTTGGAAAGCACATCATCATCTTCTAATAATTCATTCAATAGCTCGTCATCACTAGACTCATAGTCAGGGTTATTTATGCGTTTGATTTTGGATTCCTGGTACCCTTCAACTATCTGAGAGAGTTGGTGATCCATAGCGTGTGCTTGGATGTTGTGTATTAGTGAAGTCAAACCTTGTAACAACGAAAGATGAGTTGTTATGGCTTATCAATTTGGATCAACACTGTTCTTTTATTTAGAATCAACCGCGTCAAGCATGTTCAAGATGTCCGATAACACCTGGACGTTGCGCACGACCATTTCCTTGTAATCTAGAGAATCATACTGTGAAAGCTGTTGGTTGACCAAGTGTGTGACCTTTGGCTTTTTTCTTGGGTGCCCCACTTCTGCTGATGGTTGACGGTCTCTGCTTTCGCCAAGTAGTCCTATTGCTTTGAGCAAGTTGGAGTCGATCTGTTTTACAGTGGAAAGGATATTAGTCAATTCTTCAAGAATGGTCTCCTGTTGTTGTTCTGTGGCCTCTGGGGTTTCCATAGTGCTAATAGACTAGACTTGAAGGATCACCTCTGAAGTATATATAGATTGGTATGTTTATCTATCTGTTGGTGCGGAATCACGTTAGAACTGCACTACAAATCCTATACACTGTTTTTCACTTGTGCGATTGTGGACCTTTCCATCCTTATTGTGTGGCCAATGTTATGTTAATGCCGCTGAGCAATCCCACATAAAAGTCTGGTGGCCAATTAAAGGTGCACGGTCTCGATATAACAAGGGTTTCAATTCTCGACGATCTTGATGTCCTTCCACAATATTGCGCCAATTTAGCTTCTTACCTTTGCACCCAAAGAGTTACACGTTGCTTTGAATTTCATCAACATGTAATCCATAAAGCAAGGGGTGGATGAGAAGCTACTATGGTGGCATTAGCCATGCCACCGACCGTGTAACAATTTTATTATAATAGCAATATTTAACCCTAAACAAGACAGGTTTAGGTCGCCGCGGAAATCTATAGCATACCAAATAATGTAGAATCCAAAGCTCATTAGCGAGAGAAACAACCTACCCCCACCTCCAGTGCCGATGATACAAACACAAAACAAATGGAACAAATTCTTGCAGTGTGATGACATCCGAGAAATCCCCCAATCTCTCTTCTGTCCACTGCATGTCATACTTCTGTCCATCTGTGTCACACGGTCACAAGGAGGTTTTTAAAAAAAAGATAAAAAAATGGGTTAATAAAAATAGTTTCTGGCAATAAACTGCCAGAAGGTAGGTGGGTTGTCCCGGTAAATTGCCAATTGAGATTCAAACACTTTATGGATGCCAAGGATATTCTTATACGCTAACGACCTTTCCCAGCCTAAGCATTCAAAGTTACCGATGGTTTGCTTAAGCTCAAGTTTAATTCTTAACAACTCATTTATGGTCCTGGTCGAGACGAACTTGTCGAGGGTCTCGGGGTCCATTTTTGTTAATGCATAATCCTTGAACCTAGTTGTAACAACATACTCTTTTCCCGTAAGCTCGAAAATATCGTCAGAGTCCTTGCCTTCGGTGACAGTATCAATTCCACAGAGAATATCCTCGCCTCTCTCGAAGATTCTAGCAACGGCCATTTTCATTTTTACTTCAGAACTAAGCTTCTTGTCCTTCATCTTCTTACCTTTCTTCCCCTGCAAGGTGGACTCTGCAGCATCCAGTTGAGGGTCAGGTGGGCAAGTGGACGTGGGCTCGGAAACATAAGTCTGTTCACAAACAGAAATGACATGCGAGAAGCAACTCTCTGCATTCTCCGAACCAGAAAGTCCAACACAGGAGTTTGTGGACAATGGCAAGGGGTTGAGGCTTGACAGTCTAGTCTCCATAGAGAAATGATTCCCATCACATTCCTTGGGAGTTTCGGCCTTAGAGAACATACGACGGTATTTTCTCTTCACAGATAGCTTAAACCTAGTGAAACTAAAACGCTTCTTTATTGGAACAGTATTGATCTTTTTCAAAGTATTGGAGCCACAAATAACACAATAGTTACTATTAGCCTTTTCCACTACATGAAGTGACTCCGAATCTAAACTTAGGTCGCTGAAGGATTGAACTGGTTTCGGGCCAGTCGCCGTAGCAGCATCACTAACTTGCAAACCATTAGCAGTGACACCCAAGTCCTTAGCATTGATCAAAGAGTCTTCTTCTTCGGGCACCTCAATGATTGTGGGCATAGCGTTACGGCGACACTTGTCAGTGTAAGAGGGCATCGTTAATTGGGATCTGTTTTTGTTATTTGTCTTCTAATTAATTTTATTTATAGAAAAGGTGTACAAGAAATAAAATCACTATTGCAATTTATTCCATGCTTTTATATCTCACTAGTTCACAAATAGGTTGCAATACGTGTAAAGACTAGCAGAATAGGTTTATATTTAATTGTTTATGTTTGACAAAGAGAAAAAAACACTTCAGCACTGTAATGAAATGAATAAATTTGGTAATACGTTTTTAGTGGAAAGTCTCAATTAGGAATCAGTATTGATCATTTTATTGCGTTTCAATTGCGTTGCAGCTATCATTATGAATTTGCAGCCTCTGTGGTTGCAAATCATTGGCTGCGCACGACCACCAACACAACTAGATTAACAACTACAGTAATCGGCAATTGTGCAGTTTAGTGCTACGAGATGGTAGTTCCGGCATTTGATTACATCATGATTCAGCAAAGGGCTGTGTGCAGTTTACTGAATATGATTTTATGTATTCTGGTAACCTAATTGATCCATATTTATTCATTTGTGTTTCAACTGGACTAATGCCATTCAATTATGCTCAATCATTTAGGATTAGTCTTCCTCTATTCAAAAGGCCCTGCAGAAGGCAATGCTTTGATAGAATCTCTGCCTCGGTTATTCGAATCGTGACTCTTTTAAATGAATTCCAACACTACTGATGGTGCGTATATGGTCTTTATTATTATGCTATATCTATAAATGGAGTAGATGCTAGAATTATCGATCATCTAATCATGCTTGGGGGGTTTATCGTGAGGCAAGTGTAGCTGCCCGTCTTTTTCTGCGTTTAGCTCTACTGTCATCATCCACCGTATCAAAATTCTCCGCTTCATTCTTTATTGAACACTGACATAATTTATGCTTGTTCCTTTCAAGATTGAGGTCATGGCGGTATTGTAATCTTTCGGTCTCTCGCTCTTTAAGCATATCAGCTAATAACTGCTTGAGTTCGTTGTTTTCATGAATTAATTCGATTTTGATCTTTTCGTTCTCGTTAAATTTGGATAGGAGGTAATTAAATTCTTTACACAACTTCAAATATGTGACTTTCAAGGTAATGAATAATGAGGTTATTTTAGATGTATTTACCATGGATTGTTTGATAGCTGCTACCGTAGACTGGTTAACTGTGGCTGGCGTGTCCTTTTCAGGTTTGAATTCAACCTCACTGGTAGTAACGCTGGTCAACGTATCTGGTGAATCGAATGGTGACCCGTTTTCGGAAGATGAGGAAGACAAAGGGGGCATTTCAGGGACATGATGAATTGAATGTGCGAAGTGATCTACTTCTTCTTCCCCATTTAACTTGTTAAAGGTCATTAAAGCTTGGTTGATTTCTTCATCGAGCGAGTTCTCGTTCTTCTCAATAGCATTGCTATTCACATTTGACAATTGCTCGCTTTTCGAGTCTTCGATTTCATAAAAGAGGCAATCCAACGAGTCTCCACTGCTATGTTGGTCCTGGATTTCGGTGTCTTTCTCTAAAGGTTCCGGACTTTTCTCACTCAATAGAGGTAGGCTGATGCTAGGATAGTTATTCTTCGTGCATTCATGATGGTTGGTTGGGTTGGGCGGACCCATATTTCAGGTATGATAAAATATAAGTGCAAGTAAGCGGTGGAATATATACAAGAATGAAAGGACGAGTAGGGCTAGTAGCTAGTGGTTCATCGGTTATGTATGTGTCAAGTCAATTTTTTGAGATGAGATGATATACGCGATCGATGCGATCACATGATCACAGGCACTACAATCCTATTCGCGACTAATACTACAGCCGTCAATCAAATATATGCATTGAATAATAATCTCGATGATGAACTAAAGAAATGTAGATGACTATGTACAATTTAATGGAATAATAAATAGTAATATGCAATTTCAAAGCCACGACGTGGCTGTTTATAAGCGTTCAGTTGAAAACTTTTCCCAATTTACCAACCTCGTGCAAAACTTCACTGGTCTTATCACCAATGGTGATCCCTACTTCAGACACAAAAGTGCCACTTTCTTCCCACTTTTTGGTTAATGCTTGGAGAACGCTTTCGAATGCCAACTTTCCTGTTTTGGCATTCTGGCCAAATCTTTCCACTGACCATTCCTCAAGCTTATCACATAACTTGGAAAAGCTGGCGTATGCAGTGAATTCGGCATTTTGGGTGAAGCTAGTGCGGGATAATGGCATTTGTGGGTCTGGTTTGTAAATCACGGTCTCGTTTACCAATAATATGTGGTTCATGGTCAAATTGGAAGATTTCATGACCAAAGTTTTGTTTAATAAATCAACCTCGCTGACTTCTCTGACATAGCTGTATTGTTGGGTGCCCACTATGTATGACAACCACGTAGGAATCGATTGCTTACACCCAATCAATCTTTCTGTTCTTAATGTTTGACGCTCAACGTCGATAGAGCGGTCTAAAACGTCCACCGAAACGACATGGGTGGAAAACTTGTTAGGGTACTTTTGCCAGTTGGCTGCCGTCACTTGGTCCCAGGCGTAATTGAAACAATGTGTTGATTCAAAGAGCTTCATTCTTCACAAATGATATCAAAGCTGTGGCGAAAATATGACCCCGGGATTGGATATATTAAATATGACGATGGTAGTATAACCCTTTCCGATATTGTCCGAATGGTAAAAAGCAAAGTGAACTTTATTATTGTGTGACCTCTAAATTAAAAAAAATTTGACAGTCTGAATGAAATTTATATCCAATAAATAGGCCTCCCGTACTTGGTTACTGTTGTCAACCGAATCAGTGCCTTCTAGTAGTAGTTATAAGGCGTGAAAGTTTTCATAGGTTCTTTTTTTTTGCCTGCATGTGAATTGCTTTTTGGGCCCACTTTTCTTTTGTCTTGTGAGCGATTGTATTGCCAACCATAACGGTCTAACGGGTGTGTGATACTGCATATTGCGGACAAATGGTATCCCCGGACTACAGGGTCTAATGGTTGCAACTGTTAAGTGGTGACCGCCAAACCGGTAGATTTTCTCGACGGACAGTTGTACTAGGACAATTATGTAATTAGATCGGTCGCGACTGACCGGTCAAGTGTTGGAATTTTGGAACAGTAAAAAAAGCCCTGGGGCATAAGCTATCCCAGCAATCACAGCATTATATTTACTACAATACCTAAGTGATCGTTACATCACTATTAAATAATTATGGTATATTACCAGTTATGCAATTCTATAAAAGTTGTTCAGTTATTTGGTCAGCACCCAATAACATGATATGCCGATCATTTCTCTCGGTTCTCCATATACAATTCGTGGGGGTGTGGTAGGGGACTTTGTTGATGGAACCTCGAGGGAGAAGAAATAGCAGTTGGTTTATTCTTCGTATGACGACTCATCTGAGGATAACAGTCCTGTTGAACTACTCTCGGAATCTGACGAGCTGAATTCAGTTCTTCCTTTAAACAAGATCTTCTTGTTACTTTTGACCTTTCCTGAAGCATCAGATACATTTTCGATAATCGTCGTTTTTTGAACAAAACCGTTCAATTCTTCAAGTTTTTCTGGTGACAGGATACTCGGGTACTTTGGATCCTTACTTTGAAGAATCCTTTCATGACTGGGTCCTTTGGGTTCGGGTTGAGATTGTAAACCCTTTTCAAACCCCGAACCCGAGGTCTGGAGATTGATTTTAGATTTCGAGTTTTCATGTACTTCATCTGACCGTACTGACCCGTTATCTAAAGAAGAAGTTATGTTTTCCCCTATGAAAGACGGATTGAACTTGGAGAATCTTTCAGATTTGGTGTCAGAATCCGAATTAGATTCACCGGAACTATTTGACTGGCTAGATTTAGATGGTCTGGATGGTCTGGATGGTCTGGATATAAATTCCAGAACTTTTTCTTTTGAGCTCACTGTGGGGTTTTCCTTGAAATGAGATGGAAGGGCCAAAGTAAAGTCCGAATCAGTAGCTTCCTTAGGTTCACCCTCAATTCTGGAACCAGAAGTGTTTCGACTACTCAATATACTTTTTACTTCAGAACCTAGGATCTGTGTTGACGATTCGGACGAGTTACTAACTGAATCGTCAATAGAGGGACTGACAAAATTCTTTTCTTTTTTTCTCGTAGTTTTTTGTAATTCAAAAGAAAGTTCATTTTCTAAATCAGAATCAGAATCAATAACTTCACATCCAGAAGATTCGGTTTCTGTAACACTTGTGACATTCGTTAAATTAGCAGTTTTATTTGTGCTAAGTTGAGTTCTATCTTTCCTTGGAAATTCCGGAATTCTAGCGTAAGAAGTTGACAAGTCCTCTTTTTTCTCAATCGTATTTCTAATTTCTATCTCTGAACCGGAACTTGAATCAACATCCTCAGAGTTCGACAGGTGGAGATTTCCTGAAATCAGCTCTTGTGAATTTGGCTTTGGCTTGTCTTCCAAGCTACTAATGCCATTACCATTGATTTTCATATGGTCATCAGAGTCTCCTCCCATGGGTCTAGCCCTTTTTAATCCCAGTTTCGAATCATCATTTCCATTCAAAGAAATAATAGATTCTGCAACAGTCTCTTGAAGCTCTCCCTCTTCCTTTAATTCCTGATGAATTCTGTTACGAGAAATTGGAGACCGCTCGATTGGAGTGGTTGGATTGTAATCAGAATCTTCTTCATTATCCGTATCTGAGCTGCTTGATGACATTAAAATATCTGCAAAATTTCTTATCTTCTTGGGTGTTCCTAGCTTGCTTGGTTCCTTCTCGTTGTCCAGTAAATCTTGAGGAAGTACCATCTGAATTAGACGAGATGGAGGTCGGACGTTATTATTTCTGACCTTGATTTTCGTATTCTTCGTCGGATCAAATGAGTTATCGGATTCATCTGAATCATCTGAAAAGATATATGCTTCGATGTTGGTAACCAACGATAACTTGTGTTTGGACAACTCCTCCATTACTTTTGATTTTTTGATTGTTGGAATAATATTATCTTCTGAGTTTGTACGCTTGTTTCCGGTAGCTATCTCTTGCTGTTTATTGGATGGGATCTCTTTTTCCTGCAAATCGGGAATAATATGTACTTCAGTTGTGGTAATAATAGAAGGAGAAGAACTTTTCGAAGAAACTTCCGAATTCATCAGCTTACTGGTTTCTGTGGTTATGGGAGGGGTCCTAACCTTATTGAAGAATTTATTTGGCGAGATTGAAGACCTATCCTTCTGATTTCGCAGCTCAGATGAGTTACCCGATTCTTCAAGAGCCTCATCCGAGTTATTGTCACCTGCATCGCTACTGCTGATTTTATCAGCACCATTATCGACGGGCTTGAGTGATTCCGCAACGTAACTAGTGTCAGCATTAATCTGAGGAACTATACCTTTGCGTATTTCAACGTCTTCAAGAACCTCAATGGGCTCACTCTCCAACATCAGGGGATTTGACGTGGGTCTTGTTGAGTTGATATTACCTATGCCATGCTCTCGGTGGTAAATTCCTCCAATTCCTTTATCTGAAGTTGTGCTTGACAGGTAGCCTGCCATGAACATGCGCCCATTTGATGTTGTGTGGTGTTCCAGAATACCAACCTGAGAATTAGTTTCTGAGTACGACTTCGTGCCGTTTATATTATTGGTCCTAACTCTGAATTTCTGATCCTTTGAAAACAAATTCTGTTCAACGTAAGCACTCGTTGGGGATCTGACGTCCTCAAATTCTGTCCTGAGAGACTTTTCGAGAAGGCTTATCAGAAGAAACAAATTTAAATGGTTTTCTGATTCCAAAAGAAATTCCTGTGGTTCTGGCTCTTTATACGTTGGACGGGATTGGCCTGGTGCCTTTAGTAAATCTGACAACAACGCGCTAATGTGAAATAAGGATGACTTGTGATTACTTGCAATGAATGGGAAAAGTGTATCATTAATAAATTGTGCAATCTCCAGTTTGGTAGCTAAAGCTTTGTTCGAATGATCCGTCGAGCCGTACTTCTGTAGTTGATCAAGGATGAAATAAATATCCTTACAGCAATAATCATAATTCAAACTTTTGAAGATATTATTGTAAAATTCTGAAGCCAAACTATCATAGTATTCATTGTTGACAACAATCACATCTGAGACCATGGTGTATCCAGTTTTAGGAAATACAATAAACTCGATGCCTCTGAACTGAGATTTTCGTATACTCAAATCATACAATGTCTTGTATACTGGATTATGCAAAAGTGAATGAAGGCATTGGAGATAGGAAAGAAATAATATATTGAGAGTCAAATCTGGATTCGAATACCTTTCCAATTGGAACGCTTTATTTGCCAAATTGAACTTGAGCCAATGATTAATTCCATATTCATCTGGGAATTTGAGATAGTTTCGAGAGAAGTACTTGTCGAAACTCAAATTTATATAATGAATCTTGATGTTTGAAAACATGGTTGGGTCCACGAATACGTTATTTCTGCAGATCAATATAATTTTTCTTCCTTCGAGCTTCAATTGAATATTAATTCTCATAAGGTAATTTTCAAAATGATAAGAGTTCATGAGACCAGTGGGATAGTAGTTAAACTTAGTTGTCCGCAAGTTTGTAATTACCAAAGGATCAAGTATATGAGTTCCATTAAGATTCCCTGTGAACGAAAAGGTATAGATATTGGTGTGATGCTTCAAATTGACTTCATTAAAGAAGTAAATGCAATGCAAAGGGTATTCATTTATAGCCTGAGTAAGTCTCTCTCTTTCCTCCGTCAACCTCCTGGATGAACCACGATCGCAGGTATCAAAACGAGCAACATAGTCATCGAATTTTGCAGTCTCAGTGGCATCAGGCATAAGATCAAAGAGCGTATTGAATGCAGAGACAAGCCTTCTAGGGACAGTCAAATCGCCACTCCCACTAATGACTTTCAATCGTAATCCATGATCAAACAATGCTCGTGAGCTCAATTCATGACGTGATCTCTTCCTGATTCCCTCCTCATCGATTGTGTTAATGAAATCGGCCGATGATTTTTCAAGAGCTGGAAACTCGTGTGTGAATGCAGTTAATGTCCTTTGAGGGGTATGGGACGGGTCAATAACCGAACGGCAGTAGTGGTGCTCGAGGATCACGAGTTTTTCCTGATCCGAAAGCGGAATCGGCACACTCATCTTGATGGTATCCTACCGTTCAACTTGCAATGACTTGAAAGTTTGGCAGTAATGCATATAGTACAAGACCCGATTCTGACGCGCGCAAATTCCTACTGCAGCATCTGCCACAGTATGAAGGACTCCCAAACTTCTCTCCAGTAAGGAGAACAAGTACGATGCACAATCGTCTAAGCATTTGTACGATACCTTGCTTAACCCATTATGTTGTCTCTTGATTTATTTTTCAAAAAAAATTTTGTACGTATTTTGTTAAATTTCCCATAATGTGTTATCTACGAATAAAAAAAATTGTCAATTGGCATATAACAGACCAAAACATTTCCATTTTCATTCGAAAGCAATACGTTGAGTCGAATAATACGGGCCTCCTCATAGACCTTTAGAAACGAAACTTGGGAATAAAATACACGATGACTCTGAGCCACCAAAATTAAACTACAGTATTTTGGACCCCTCACCGCAGTGTTTGGTCTACTGCGGTTAAAGATTATAGTCCACGTTAGATGGTCCAATTTTTGCAGGACCTGGAAAAATTGTTCAGACAGGGTCCATTCCTCAGATAATAAAATATATGAGGAGCGCATTGACCAATTGGAAAACGCTTAAAATGCTTACTCGTCGACAGTTAATTTTAAGCCTTGGAAAGGCCGAGAATAGGACAACCAAGCGTTAAGAATAGCATCGATGTCCTTTGTGCCTAGGAGTGCGTCCCGCAGTTTTTTGTCTTGGAGTTGATATTTATTCTGGACCTAATCTCTACTGCTACTACAACAAGCCCAGTCACGAGCCCCGTTCCCAAAGGCGATATAGTTTTCGTTCACTTTAGTTGGGAGAAGCGAGCGTGGTTTCCTATTATTCTATAGACACCCTTAAGGTATCTAGTAGCGACATGCGACATGTCAGCTAGTCCTACCTGTTAAGAAAGGTACCGCAAATTCCATGTAGATTACTGACAGAGTTCAGGGTATTTGCTTCTCGGTCTGTTGCTTTGCCGTGTTCCTGGTCGTTACCCAAGTGTCTTACCGGTCGCGCTACATTCTCCAACAATATTAGTTTGGATCTGTTTATGCGTGAAGTGGAGAAAATATTTCTCATTACAGTCGTGTGCAATTGAGGAGAGTTTCTGGGGATGAATTTCTTTTAGTTTTGTAACGTCAACATCAGTTAACATGGACACACAGCGAGAGGACGTGGGTACCACCAATAGACCTGGTTGCCATCAGTAGAGTGTGAAGCGAATGGTACAGTTCGCTTTAGTCTCGTGAAATTTCAAACAAGCGTCCGTGTAGAAGCATCGTACGTTGATTCGGGGAACATGGTCCGATCGGTGGCGGGTTTGTGGATTTTCAAGTATGGCCATATCCCAGAGTCATTAACGGTTACTGCAATAGCCAAACCGACATACTGGTTCATTTCAACTGCGAGTGTGGGGCCAATCATATCGCGGGCTGCTGGGATGCCACCTTTCGTTCTGTTCACTAGCAAGGCGGGTGCAGGTTCTTGCTGCATCATGCAGTTCACAATCAAATTTTGGGAGGGGATTCAGGGTTACTGCAATATTATTATAGGCTGACGGGTCCCCACGGATTATATACCGGAACAATCTTGAGCACTGCTGTTTGCACTGGGTGACTATTAGTTGTCGTGTGACCTGCGTTAAACAATATCTCTGGGACGCACCATGTATGAAACGGAATAAGAGCACTAAGTCCTGTGGCTCATGACAAGTATACCAAGGAATGGTGGCAAATTAGGTAAGAATCGCAGAAGCTGATCGACACCTTGCGATGTGGCTACCCATCGAATACGCCATTTATTGTTATAGTGTGGTGTACATCCTGCGTCACGCCTAAACTTGTTTTACCCATCGAGCTTCAACCTCTGTTATGAAATTCATATGTGTATTTCTATTACTTTGTATGTGAGCACTTCTCCATATTTTTTCGCACCTGACCTGAAGTTGTTTTCTATTGGTTATGATGCCCATATGCCAATGTGAGGTACCATTTTTCAAGGGCCAATAGGAGTACTGGTTTTGGGCTCGGGGCAGACTTTGTATCTCACGTCACTGGAAACGGCGTTAGGAATGCCTAATCGGGTATCCGATCACGGTACTTCTTCGTTAGAATCTACCACAATAGAATTCTGGGCAGCAACGCGTAGTAGATGCGATGGGGGATTCTCGTAATCAATGTTGATGATGCAAATTATAAGTATACTCCACTTTCTCGGTTATCTTAGAAAATCTTGATTTTATCGACCTTCTCAAAATGGTATTTAGCAAGTACCCTGGCGGGATCAAGAGAATATTTATTGCATTGGTGGTGGTTAATTTATGCTTTCTATCATCATCCTTATTCTTGAAGCCCAAAGTCACCCATGTTACTTTGCGCCCTGAGGACGAGCTCCCTAATGAACATGACAACTTTAATTACACATCGCAAATAGATTCTCTTCTCTCCAACGTAAAGGAGCCTGAGTTGAAATATAATTTGGCTATTGAACCGAACTTATTTCTTAATGATACCAAAACTCCTTCGGCATGGAAAAACAAAGATACCCTCTTTTACGATCCAAGATTAACCATGGCGGTCACTTTGAGTCATCTCAAATATCAAATAGCTTCGAACTCATCGCTCACCCTCCCATTCCATTGGTCTGACTGGGTCGATCTCACCTACTTGAACGACGAGCTCCTGAAGCCTTTACACGAGAGAACAACTTGTGAGAAAGTTAAAGAGAACCTCGAATATCCCAACGATGAAGTTAAGACAAAATCCTTCGAGGAAGATAAGTTCATAAAATGTATCAGTAATGCCGACATTACCCCAAGACTCCTTTCAAAATATGGATTTTCGCAGCACTCGCAACTCCCAGGATTCGTATACTTTGATTATTGTGATTACAAGACAGATTTGAACTTACGGTTACTTCAAGGTAAGTCATATTTACTCACCAACTCCCCCAACCCTTACAAGATCTTGTTCTTGAATGATGACGGTGATGATTTGGTGTTTAATGTCACCTCCCAAGAAAGGCTCATTTCTTCAGGTTTAATGAACACTTATGTGGAGAACAACGGAATCAGTCTTAATAGAAAGGCAACCTTCAATCCTTTGGATGAATTTAATGGTATTGCAACTCTTAAGGGTATCTCTCAGTCAAAGCTTTTGTACGAAGGTTTTTCCGCCATTAAGGACTTGTCACAATCTATGTTTCACTACTCCGTGGGTGACGTAAACCTGCAAATTCAATTGTACAAGAGATTAGGGGGACAGAGAGAGTTGACCGTTCAAGAAAAATCATTCTTGGACTCACTTCAAAGAAGCAAGGAGCGTAACACCAAAGAAGAAGACACTTACTTCAAAATGTCTTCCATGATCACTGACGATCTGAACTCAGATAACGGATGGCATTATGATTGGAGATTCTTCAATGGGAAACTTGATGATGACCAGCGCACTAACATTATCTTAGAAAGATTGATGAGAAACTGGTTCAAGTTTGCTTCGAAGCACAACATGATCTCATGGATTATGCATGGCCCCTTATTGAGTTGGTATTGGAGTGGTCAAATGTTCCCCTTTGATAATGATATTGACATTCAAATGCCTGTCGAAGAATTAGTAAGATTAGGTGAAATGTTCAATCAAACTTTAGTTGTTGAGGACCTTGCTGAAGGCTATGGAAAATATCTTATTGACGTCGGAACCTACATTCATAACAGAGATGTGAGCAAGAAGAGCAATCACATAGACGCTAGATTTATTGATGTGGATTCGGGTATTTACATTGACATAACCGGTCTTAGTACCAGTAATGAGGAAACTCCAGACCATTACTTTAAAAATATCAATGACAATGAAGAAGAAGGATCTATCATGAAACAGGGAGACGGACAAGAGGTCTTCAATGATCGTAGACTCCATTATTACCATTTCGAGCATTTAAGTCCATTGAAAATGTCCATGTTCAGTGGAGTGCCTACCTACGTTCCTAATGAAATTGTTCATAGATTAAAATTTGAATATCCAAAGGGAGGAATCACCAATTTCGAACATAAGGATTGGTATTTTGTTCCTAAATTGCATAACTGGGTGCATCAAAGTCAATTGCTCGGTCTCGTTGATGCCAACGATTATATGGAAGACTCAAAGGTGAACAAAGAAAAGCTCATCGAATTTGCCAAAAATATTTCTGACAGTGATATGCATAAGATCTTGTCGGATAACAAAACATTGCAGTTGGAGTACAGTCACTCGAAGGAACTCTATGAATTCCATGAGAAGGAATTAGAATACTTATTGTGGTTCGATGAATCCAAATCAAAGGGAGTAAATGACCCCGAGGAACCAAACGGAAAAATGTTTGACAACTATGATTCCGCTCTGAATACCGAATATGACGAGTTGGTTAAAACCACTGTCAAGCTCGGAAAACCTCTTAGAATGTCTTTGTTTGAATACGAGCACCTTCGTCCAGAGTCCAACTAAGGGATTTAGTGACTTGCATTTTTCATTTCTTTTTGACACAAGTCTATGTGCAATTTGTATTATATCACACCGCCACATAACCTAATAATATTAATAATTATTTAGATGTTTTTGCACTCATTCTATTCATACCCAATATAAGCATTACTATCATTTTTGTATTCTATAAATTAAATTCTCAACGTCTTCGACCTACCACATTAGGAATCAGACCAAGACTGTTAGACGATGTTGGTGCATTTGTTCTCCAAAGCTCGCCTTTGTGCATACGTTGGTACATATATAATTAGATGCCCCAGAATATATACTGTTAGACCATTACGTTGTTGATACCTAAATCACTCAAGAAGCCTTTAAGCTTTGCCTCCTTAAATAACTTTTGCAACCCATGTTTAGTTACAACGGTGATTTTTGGCTCGCATTTCCTTAACTCTAGAGTTAATCGAACTAAAGAAGTTTAGTGAAAATCTTCGAATTCAACGGACAAGTTTGTCAAAATTGCTTCCTAGTTCATGTTGTAAAATGATCCTCTTTATGTCAACGCCATACCTATAGCCGCTGATCTTTTGCTCTCTAGTAAGCACTCGATGGCATGGAACAAAGAGAGCTATTTTGTTTGCTCCCACACAATTACCAATCACTCTACTAGATGAGGGCATTTTCAAGTCAGCTGCTAGAGACAGGTAATCAGTCACAGCACCGTTTTGAATTTCAAGGAGCCTGCTCCATACTTTTCTTTGTAAAGAAGTACCAAAGATAATTTTGACATTTAATTTCGATATGTCGATTGATTTGGGGTCCTCCATAGCCTCCTTTACTATGGCAATGGTCTTACTGATACTGTCCCTATCACTAATTAACGTAGTGGAAGATAACGAATGGAGCTTGACATCCTTAATTTTGGAGAAGTCCTTTACCATGAGCTTTTTGAGCAGGTCATCCATTTTCTTTGAAAGCGAGGTATAGTACAATGTACCATCCTTATCGAGAGCAACAAGTGCCTGAAACGATGGCCCTTGCACCGTAGTATAGAAGAGATTGAGCATAGAGAAGAGGAACGCGTCCCGTAGGGGGGTCTTTGTATGATGGCAAATATGCGCGTGGGGGTAAAAATGAATATGGTTAGTGATGTTTGTATACAATACGAAGACAATAATGAAGACACGGTGGGGCCGTGATTATTGTGGATTCGTTACGATGATAGAAAAAAGCATACAAACCATAAAGTTATATGTGAGAAGCCCGACAAGTAACTTCTTGAACTCTAATACAAGATTTATTCAACATAAAATATCTAATAATAGGAGAGTGATTCCATTTCCACATTAGGAGTTTATATCAGAAGGAATTGTTCAAAATGGAGGCCATTCCAGAAGGAAATGTTGTCATTTTCCGCCAGTTCAACGACAACACTTCCTGTCTTCAGTATCATTGCAAGTAAGTGGTTCATTACTTGTAAAAAGTAACTTACCAAAGAAAGCCCCCAAGAAACACGAAATAATAATGTACCCATTGTAGTACATAAATAATAACATGATGATGTAAGATAAACCCCATTCCACAGTGTATAATAAGGACCTAATCATGTGTTGTGTAGGTGTAGGAATAATCGACCCCGGTTGGCTGCGAAAAAGCCAACGGTGAGAAAGGGTCCACCAGTACGCATTCCTGGAGCTCAGATATCCTTCGAGAGACAGGACTGATTCATTCTTCGATACCTCTGACGTGGAGCCAACAAAGCTATCTTGTAACCGATCACGGCTGGCAACCATGGAACGATCCAATTCACGGCAAAATCTGTGCAACCATTGTTGTGCAACTACGAGGAAGAAAACTCCAAGACAGGAACCAGCAAACCCCCCTTTAGACTTAACGTGCCATGAACGGGCTATAAAGCACGAGTCTATCGTATACCAGTTCCATAGCATGGAAATTTTGCAACTATGAGCTTGTTCGCCCATCGCCCCTCCCATATTCATTTTATTGACAGGGTTGAAAATATTTGAATTGAGTATCTCAGACATATTGAGGATGAAGTAAAAATATATACCTCCCTATTTATACATGTTTCCGACCACTAATATATCAACCGATTTGTGCTGTTTGCCTTAAACTTGTCGATGCTTTAGGTAACGAAATGTGCTCATCAAAAATAATATATTAAGGTTAAGAAAATTGAACAATATTATACGGTTTTGCACAAAGTGAGCCAATTATGGCAGCTATTCATGATGTCTGTGATCCATTAATTGCTCAACTTAGCTGGGTATATTTACCTGGAGTTTTCAATGAAGTTTGGATGAATTTACCGAAGACACAAACAGAGCCAGAGTCGCGATGTATTCATTCACGAGGTAGTCGCAGAGAAAGCAAAATTATGGGAACCCGAGTAGCCAAAACTCACGACCCTTATGACCCCAACTAGCTAGACAGAAAGTAGACTACGATCAGAGAACTCAAGCTTACCTAACTGGATTTTATCATTATTTTTCACACCCGTATATCCGTTGTCCTAAGTATAAGGGTTATCTAAGTAATCAACCACACGGTCGATAATTGAACATCTAATATTTTGCTCAACATAGCAAAAGCATAGCAAATGTGGGGACTGGGTTTCGAATGTAAACTCTAATTGTACTACCCGCTTAATCGTCCAAGCTCATAGCTGCGAATCTCAAAGGGCGAAATAAGAAGCTAAGCTTGAAGTCAATGTATTTGTTGGCAAAGACTAACACGCTAGTCTGCTCTCTACTTGACAGGATTTGATGTCATGGTATTGGAGCAACCATCACGATCGGTAATTTGCGGGAAAGTGTTGCCCATGCAGTGGTAAAGATTGTATACAGCTGGAATTCATATTATCATTTCATTATCATCATCATAAAAAGGAGTGGACACCCTAATCGCACGCTATTCGACTATCTGGGTAATGTTGTGCTCATTGAGACAAAGCTTTCCTATCATATGGCCGCACTCAGCAATGAGTTTCAGATACCTCATCTTCTCCTCCTTAACATGCAAGTCGTTTTCTAAGGATACAAGCTGGTCAAGGTACAGATCTATATCCAGGCCCGGGTGTTGGTGATGTTGGATGGTGACAGGTTGAGGCTTTCGAGGGACGAAGTTTACAATGCGAAATCCAATAAGGGTGGGGCAATGGACACAGTACACTTTGATGATTAGGATCTCGTTGGCGACCAAGGCGAGATCGCCCTTTTTGTACCGAATAAACCCGTTTTCAAGAACGGGGTTACTATACATGATCTTGGTCTTGCACTTGTTACACACGATACATGAGCAACCGCGAGGTAGGGTAGTGCTGGGGGTGGCCACACCTTGTATGGTGGTTAGGGTCATGAATTCAGATTGAAAATACTACAAAACAGTAGAAACAGAAAAAACTCTTCTATATAAGCCATACGGGTTCGTAAGTTAAAACGTTGCACACTTGGAGTTAGTTCGTATAATACCCCCCACAGTTGGCATATGCAAGGGCGCCAGAAAGTGCGTCAGTAGACGATACAACCAATGACATCATGGAGATTCATTTAAATTCTGAGATGAGGATGATCAGTTTACGAGCCTGCGGAGTAGGCTTTAGCGCTGGTTGGATATTTCAAGTTCTCTTTCGGGACGCCCGGACATGAGCTACTATTTGGAGAAGAGGTGAGCAATTTTACTTTTGTTAAACAACTTGATCCGTGGAGGATTTACGCACGCATGCACAATCAAAATATACGAGAAACTAACTGGCGTGCATAGATGTAAAAACGTACTTTTTTGCTATAAAGTGGGGGGCCAGCCTTACCGCATTAGTAATTATTATTGATAGGCTCGGATCGGAAAACTGCGAGAATCTCGTTTGGAAATAGCGGCGATTGAGGTGGTGGTTTACATGCATGGTTAAAGTTGACCTGTCGGCTCCACATTGCACTATGTACTCGTTTAGTTGCGTGTCCTCGTAAATTGATCTATGATTTCTTGGGCAATAGTCGGAATTTATAAGAGACATACCAGATGCAAAGAGCAAAACAAAGATTAATGGGTAGAATGTAAACAGAGAGGGTAGGTCAAATGAGAGTGAGTGATATTCCACGCTGCCGCGGGCCTGCATTAAGGCGGTGTGCCTCGTAAAATATACATACCGTCTGTCACGGCCAGGAGGAATTCGCATAACTGGAAACTACCACCTGATGATAATATTAAACGCTTAAATACACCCTGTTTCCTAATTGGGGCAGATTAGATCAAATTTCGTAATCAATGTGAAATGGACTCAATTATTTGAAACTATCATTGCATGAGATAGGGCTTACGTAAAATCCCCTTGATAAGTTGGGTCACTGGAAGAAGAGGTGCAAGCGTACGGCTCTGATAGCTTGGCTCCTTAGACACCTTCACAATTTTCTGCTGGTTTGCAACCACGCATCAAAAGTTAGTGGCGGTTTGCTTTCGTTAGTTCTAATTATCGGATTATCACGCACCAATATCTATAGCCAGCAAGGTGACGATGCACTGTAGCCTGATTTTGTAATATTAGTTTGTAGAACTAACCGTATCGCATGGGCCCATCGCCTACTTGGGGGTTTGAGTGATGGGAATAACAGCACGCCATGATAACCTTTTCGAGGGATCAAGATCCCACTACAATACTCAGAAACAACCAACCATATTGTCGAGCTTCGGTTACAGACTGCCATAAATACCTAAGACAAGTGAAAGGATAATTATTCCAAAGACCATATAAATAGCAAGGTCCTGTTCAACCAATCTTTCTGATCATTGCGATTGTCATCAGGAGGAAGCCGCTGTCCTCTGCCTCAAGATCTTCATCAAGGGCGGGCGTGGGAGGCTTATTGGTTTGAATTATTACTCATTTCAGGGACTTGCTCTACAGTAATTGATATACTTTTGTATCCTTAGAGGGAGGGGTTTGTTTTAGTATCTGTACTGTGTCACCTCAATCGCTGCACCGTACTGTACACATAACCATCTTGATACGAAACCACTAAGCCCGAGTACACTAGTTAGGCCCGCTATCTACGCAGTCAATCTGAAATTTGTCGCCCTTGTGATTCTACTATATCCAAAACGAACCATTGACTTTGATTTAACCCATCCGCATACTCTCATACAATTTGCAATACTATCGTAGCACCTTGAAATCGTGTGTTGCCCTAGGTGTAAGTTAGTAGGTTAGAGCATTTGTGTGCGTTTGTGTCCCCTTTACAGTTAGGCAGTACATTACCTAAGCGAAACCAATTTGATTTGCACCATATCACGTGCTTGGGCATGAAACAGTACAACCGGCGTGTTCCTATTACTAACGCCAGATCATCTCTATTACTTACCAAGATGCCCTCTGCTGAAGACGGAACTAATATAGTGCTTACCAAGGCACATTTAGAACACTTGAATTCCACTCTCCTGAAATTAGAGCCTCAAGAAATCATAAAATGGGCATACTTGACATTTCCCAGACTCTATCAGACCACTGCCTTTGGACTCACCGGCTTGGTCACGGTGGACATCATCTCCAAGCTCTCACAAGAGCTCGAATCTAACCAGCACCTCATAGACCTAATTTTCATTGACACTTTATACCATTTTCCCCAGACTTACGATCTAGTATCTGAGGTACAAAAGAAATACAACGTTAACATCCACAAATTCGCCCCCCACCAAGTAACATCGGAAGCAGAGTTTGTTGCCAAGCATGGTGATCAACTTTGGGAAAAAAATGACTCGTTGTACGATTTTTTGGTCAAGGTTGAACCTTCTCAAAGAGCATACAGTGAGCTCAATGTTGCGGCGGTGCTTACTGGAAGAAGAAAGTCCCAAGGAGGTGCACGGGGCCTGTTACCAGTAATTGAATATGAAGAAACTTCAGGAGTGTTCAAGATTAATCCTTTATGCAATTGGGATTTCCAGCAAGTGAAACAGTACGTAGATACCCACTCGGTTCCTTACAATGTTCTTTTGGACTTGGGATATAAATCGATCGGAGACTGGCATTCCACGGTAGCCGTCGCTGAAGGGGAGGACGAAAGATCAGGAAGATGGAAAGGGAAGGCAAAGACGGAATGTGGAATCCATATTTCCTCGTCGTTTTCCCATTATCTCGAAGCAGTGAGCAATAAGAAGGTATAGAAAACGGAATATAAGGGCTGAATAGATACGAAAAGTGACAAGTAGATAGTTTTGGGCAGTTCTGAGTCAAACATGCAAAGATAGAGCGGAATCTATAAACTGTTTAGTATGACCAGGAGCAACACCGCGAGGGGTAGAGGGAGAATACCACCTCCTGGCGATATGGGGCTTATAATCACCAGGAACCAATTTGCCAAATCAGGGAATCGCGCGGAATTGTTTCTTCTACGTTGGAAATTCCGTCCCCCACAATCGCACTACTTATAGTGATAAGAATCCCATTGATCTGGTTGGTTCTAGTATAGACCATCATGTTATACGAGTTTGCTCAAGAGGTATACCGTCTAGCAACCATATATCCGTGGGAGTTCCATTTGACAGTTCTCTCTGTGGTCGTAACCTATTACTTTGTGGTATATCCGCTCTTCTTATCTCCCCTTCGCTACATTCCGGGGCCCTACATCAACAGAGTCTCGGTCCTTGTAGCCTTGCATAACCAGAGAAGCCGCAACTGGATTCATAAAGTCCATGAATTGCATTTGAAATACGGAAACGTGGTGGTTCTTTCTCCTAACGAGATCAGTGTCAATGGGGATTCCAAGTATGTCCAGGATATCTACTTGAAAA
This sequence comes from Suhomyces bolitotheri, assembly GCA_030568555.1. Lineage (NCBI taxonomy): Eukaryota > Fungi > Ascomycota > Pichiomycetes > Serinales > Debaryomycetaceae > Suhomyces > Suhomyces bolitotheri. Next base: position 124,858 of record JAJMGH010000020.1, read on the forward strand.
ACTTCCCCAAGTCAGGATTTTACGGCCAGTTTGGCAACCATGGTAAACCCAACATGTTTTCTAGTTTGGAAAATGACGTTCATCTTCGCTATAAAAAGATCTTGACTGCGTTGTACAGTAAGTCTTCAATTTTTTCTCCAAGGAATGCCACCCGAAGTAATATTGTTGAAAAAATTGGCCATTTGGTACAAGCAGTTGAGACCAGTTCGGTTTCAGGAAAGGAACCGGATATCATCAACGCGAAATGTGAGCACAATGAACTTGGAAAGGGCTATTCTACTAAAGATGGAAAATGGTTTAATCCTTCTAAGAGGACAAAGAACTTGGGAATCGACGTGTACTCTTTATTTGCATCCCTCGCGATGGACGTGGTGTCGTCATTTGAGCTTGGTAAAGAAAACGGAACCGATTTACTTCTCAGGCCGGACAAGAGATACATTATTGTGCGCCATAGACAAGTGGCACTGATGGGATTTTGGACCACTCTCATGCCCCGTCTTTGGAATTGGGCCGCTTCGAAGACAATTTTGCAAGCTGCAGTAGAAATAGAAAAGTGGCAGCTCAGTATTTATTCCAATGCTGAGAGCAATGTGCCCAGTTTTACTGAAAATACCAATTTGACTACGCTCGAAGCACTTAAAAAGAATGGCTTCCTCAAGAACGCCGCCTATTCATTCTTATCCGATAATATTTTCGCTGGACACGAAACTACTGCCATTCAGCTCACCTATTTAACATATGAATTACTGAGGCCAATTAATTATGCCAAGCAGCAGAGATTAATCCGAGAACTACATGAAGAATTTGGAATTCCAGATTCTCCACAGTCCATTATTGAAGATTTGGAAAAGATTGATTCTCTTCCATATTTGAATGCATTGCTTGACGAAAACTCCAGAGTGCATACATCTATCCCAGGTGCCGAACCCAGAGTTGTTGACAGGCTCTACCAAGTGCAAGTGGGATCGAACAAAGTGACAATTCCCAAAGGCACTATCATTTCATGTCAGCCCTACTCCATCCACCGTCAGCAGGACGTATTCCCGGATGCGTACCGGTTCATCCCCGAAAGATGGCTTCCTTATGATAATGAAACTGACTACAATTTCCGTGAGCGGATAAAGAAACAGAATAAGTATATGATGCCGTTCGGAAAGGGAGTGCGGATGTGCTTGGGAATGAATCTTGCTCTTATTGAGATGAAATTGGCAATCGCAAACCTTTACTGGCACTACAGCTCGAAAATATGTGAAGACTGGTGTGATGTAACCCAATACGAAGAGGGATCTGATGGTAATATCATTAAAATGGGGGAGGCATTTGTGGCTGCGAATCGTACCGATGAAGAAAAAATGGTGATGGTGGATACTTATACCACCCGTCCAATGAACGATGAGTGCTGGTTGGAATGGTACTCCAATCATCCATAGATATTAGTTCACTTTCTACTGAAAATAATGCATCATTTCCTTTGGGATTCGAATACTCATTTCGCCTATGTCGGTGATTACTTGGTCATGCGGGAAATTCCGACTCTACGTGGCAAGATCCAAATCAAATAGATACTATTAATATCATTAACATTCTGATGCTGTTTTATCTAAACCACCCACATTCTGTAAATACTGAATGCTGACTCATAATATGTCAGTCCAACTGCGCCTTATCTATTCATTCAATATAGATCAAAACGAGGGGGTAACGAGCGCTTTCTCTTCCCTGCAATAACGGCGCAGCTTACTAAAGCACCCGTTATGCAAGGGGAATCTAAGCGGTAAGATCTGGAACTCTAGTGGAGCGATTGTGGCGGTCTAACTATTTACGACCCCATCTTAGGACAATTGTAGTACTGAAGCAGTCCGGAACAGACAGGCGTCATCCATATGCGACCGAACCCATGTGTTTCCTGATAGCAGAGGTTTATGTGGTCGTGGTCTTCGTCGCAGTCCGCAGAAGAAGGGTCCATCATGACTGTCGCAACCATAGCCCACAATTCATTAGCGTCGCTTTCTTTTCATGGACACCCTAAGTCTACTCCAGCAACCATAAAGTCTTTCTACTCTCGATTGTCGAATCGTTCTATTAGCTGTTCAAAACTTTAGTCACACCGTCAGGTGATTTCTCCGAAGTACACTAACAAGTCGCATATCACCAGTTGTACTCAGGTTGCAACAATAGATACCTTGCTCAATTGATCCAGATAGTCGGGTCATCCTTTATCTTTATCGTTTCACCGTTCACACCTCGAATCTGACTGTCTAGAGCAGGCTCATCGCTCCATCATTTGATTCGTTCTTTGAGGATTCCGATGCTTCCGTTCGCTATACCATATCCTCCTGAACACATTGGGTACTGGGGGAAGCCCACCGCCACCATTGACTGGTGTGAAGAGAACTACGTAGTGTCGGAGTACATTGCAGAAGCTCTCAACACCACCACGAATTCGGTGTTCATGCTTTTGGCCATTTTTGCCATCTATCAAACCTACGTCAACAAGCTAGAGTTTCGGTTTGTCTTGACTGGATTCGGGTTTCTCTTGGTGGGAATAGGCTCATGGTTGTTCCACATGACTTTAAAGTACCACTTCCAATTATTAGACGAATTGCCCATGATATACGCCACATGTATTCCATTCTGGTCCGTGTTTAGTGAAGGAAAATCAAAGGCCTACTCGTTCTGGGTAGGGGTTGCGACGTTGTTCTGGGCGGTAGGCATGACTGCTTACTATTTATATCTTCAGAACCCTACGTTTCATCAAGCTTCCTATGGCCTTTTGAATTTTGCCATAATCTACAGGGCAGCAAAGCTTACTCGGGCCAATGTGCACGATGATATGGCTAGAAGAGACTTGCTCAGGAGTGCTGTGCTCGGCGTCGGTTACTTTGGCTTGGGATACGTGTTCTGGAATATGGATATTCACTTCTGTTCGACTGCTAGATCCATCAGGCACAACATAGGAATGCCATATGGTTTTGTATTTGAAGGACATGGTTGGTGGCATATTTTGACAGGAACTGGGGTATATTTCTGTTTCGTATACTTGCAATTTTTAAGAACATTTTTAAATGGAACAGACCAATTTTATGAGTTCAAGACCGTGTTGGGTCTTCCTATGGTGAATTTAGTTGATGCCTCTGGTTTAAAAAGATTCCAGGCTGTCAAAAGTTTGGCAGAAATGGATGAAAGTTATAGTTAACATTTCGAGCTTTCACATTGATATTAGACATATAAATACCATATAACTTTATGTATCCACTTTACGAGTATATTTATTTATTTCCTTATTCATTTATTGTAAGTACTTTCCAGATGGTATGTACATTGCACTATAACATTGTCATGATTTCATTAATTAATTTATCTTCCTTTATCAAATTTTTGAACTCACCTCCAGTCAATTCTTTTAGCTTCGCTGCACATTCTTCACTGCCAAACCTCAAGGTCTTGTTATTTTCATCGTAACATTCCCCTCTCCATTTTTTCAATATCGATTTGAGATTTTCTACACCTTTGGCAATTTCGTCCGAAGAACATTTCGTCTTTTTGTTCTGAATGAATTTATCCTCTTCATTTACGTTGGATGTTTGGAGTTCGGTTGCCTTTCTCTTGGCCATGTTGATAATCTTGGTAGGGAAATTGACCAACTCTGCCACGTGAATACCAAACGACTTGTCCGAAATTCCAGGCTCTACCTTATACATCAAAGTAATATCATCTTCCTTGGCGTCATCACCCTTTTCAACGTGTGCCACGACATGAAGGTTTTCAACTTTCGTATCATATTTGCTAGATAATTCGGTAAGCTCATGGAAATGTGTCGCAAATAAGGTGAAGCAGTTCTTTTGGGAGATCAAGTGTTCCAGAATTGACCATGCCAATCCGAAACCATCATAGGTAGATGTTCCTCTGCCCAATTCATCAATGATAATTAATGAGTTATGAGTCAGGGTTGCCAAAATTGAAGATGTTTCCAACATTTCAATCATAAACGTAGACAATCCTTTGAGCTGTGAGTCACCAGCACCAATCCTGGACAAGATAGCATCAAAAATTGGTAATTCTGGACTTCCATCTTCTTCACTTGCAGGAATAAAAGAACCAACTTGACCCAACAATGCGATAACCCCAATTTGCCTGATATAAGTCGATTTACCACCCATGTTAGGACCAGTGATTATAGCAAAGGGTCTTCCTTTATCGTCAGTGTGATTAGAAAGGTTGACGTCGTTAGCAATAAAGTTGACATCATCCTGCACTTCAAGGATTGGATGTCTTGAGCTGCCAAGTTTAATTTTTCTAGTCGCATACTCTGCCGAGTCGGGGCCCAGAGACATTGGGTGTAATACCGGTCTTGAAAATGGAGTTGGTGCAAAAATGGCAACATTCGCAAAACTGTTCAATACATCCAAATGTGCCAAGGCCAACGAGAGCTTTAAGAAGACTTGATTATAGGTCAACGTGATCGAAAGAATTTCTTTAATAAGTTCTTTCTGCTTCTGATTGTATTCATTTGAAGCTTCTAAGTAGGCTTCAGACAATGCAGATAACTTTGATGTAGTGAAAAAAACACCCGCCTTCACGGTCTGCAACTGTTTGTATTTGTTTCCTGTATTTCTCAACACCATCGAATCATTTCTTGTGACTCTGAAGCACCAGCCATGCTGCAAATGTTTTTCAAGTTTCAATTTTTTATCCAAATCAATGTTTAAGTCGTCGGCAACTTCATTATGGATTTCTTTGATTTCAGCTAAATTAGATTGTAACTTGTCGTTGATTTCAATCAAGGATTCGTCAAATTCGGGTTTAATATTGAAATCGGTATTAAGAAGGTCGTGGGTAGAAGTGGATTCCAAAGGGGATAGATCAATGGTAGTCTCAATGAGCTCCTTGAACTTTAAAAGGGATTGGTGGGCCCCAGCAATCGGCGCGATCCAATAGCTTTCAATAAGTTCGGCAATGTGTTTGCCGTCTTTTTCATCAGATTCAGATTCTTTGAGTTCATCGGCAGCCATTGTTAAAATCTCTATCAAGTTAGGAACAATGTTAACCAATTGATACAAACGTACCACATCCTCTAATTTCTTATTTTCATTGGCCACTGCTTTCTTAATTCCATTGGAAATCTTTTTGGTTAATCTTTTCACATCAGGGACTTGTGGTAACCAGTCTTGAGTGACGTAGACTCTCAAATTGGTGTCTTCTATCAATTGTTGAACCAAATCCTGTCTCTCCTTGATCTTGGTCAAACTTGTCAATGGTTGCTTCAACCATTGGGATAAGAGTCTCGATCCAGCGCTTGTTTTGCATTTATTCAAAAGTTCGTAAATGGAACTTATGGCTGTAGATGTCGCATAAGACGATGCGGGAACTGCAGAAGTTGTTGCAGAAGGAAAAATATTCAACGCCTTCATTGTCGACGAGTCCAATTTCATGAAAGATGTCAAGTTGTATTGCTCGATAGTAAAAGAGCTGGAATTGTCACTGTGCAAAAGGTCTAAATAGTGAATCAAGGCATTGCAACATGATAAAGATAATACGTGGTCTATGGTATTGATTCCCTTTGAAGCCAAGATGAGCTCAATATTAGATTCTTCACCCTCTTTCTGGGAATCAGAAACAACTATCTTAGATAAGTCTTGTTCGATATCCTTACTAGTGAAAAAAGAGGACTTCATGGTGGTGGTCACAATACCACCAATCTTATCTAATACTTGATGGAGCTTCGTTGCTTCATTGTCAGATTGACCCGGTTCGTAGTTAGAGGGAAGAATGATTTCTTTCACGCCCACTTGTAAAATCAAGCTCTCAAGGTTCGAGTACAAGTCATTGTCTTCAAATTCAGATACGTGAATAGTGGAATCCGAGTTATCAACGAAACATATCCCCACCTTCTTGCTTGGCCCGGATTGCTGGACTTTGATTGCGCCAATAATTGGGTTGGATCCGTCGCGGAACATTCCTTCCAAATTTACACCATATTCATTGGCAAGAGCCTCTAGGTTTCCAGGAGTGCCCACACAAATGAGTTCAAACGTTTTATTGTGGTAGACCTCCACTTTCATGTGTCTATCAATAATAGCGAAACGTAAGACATTGTTGGTGAATACTTGAGGCGAGATAGTCACGTACCGGTTTTTGTTTCCCAGGTTATATTTGATCACCGACTGGGTCTTGTAGATATTGTCTGCTACCAAGTCTGCATCATCATCTAGAACTGTGAAGTAGTCCTTGTTATTGTGGTCAATGATCCTGATAGTGGAGGCTGTTTTGGGTGGAAGATTGGCATACTTCCGATAGAACAGCCTTTCGTCCACGTTGTCGGAGAACTTTAGGTCGGGCCGGGTGCTAGACATATTGTTGATACTGAAAAGTGTACGATACCGTGGGATTAAATCTAAGTACGCGTATCACCGCGTATTGGTATCCTGCATACGGCGTCGGAAAGGATGTGCAGGAAACTGCCCATCAACTAATGTTGTGCCACTAGAAAAGCTTGGCAATGCTGCAACCTTTGCAACCATTGTTTGGGTGAAGAGGATAGCTCATAAACGATTTGCAGCCTCCTATGCTAGTGGAGGGGTCAATACTTGTCGTCCTACAGTAATTCGTTACTTATATATTTCTCGCTACTTAGTAGTTGTACTTGTCAGATTGGTAGTCAAAAGGTGGTCTGGAGTCTGGGTGCCATTGTTCTTCGTTACCGTAATGTCTGTCATAGTTGTCTTCGGCTTGTCTCTGAGCTTGTTCCTTGGCCTTGTTTCTGTCCAAGTAGTCCAAACCCTTGGTTTCGAACAACTTGTCGACTTCAGCACCAGCAATACCAGCAAGCAATTCCTTAGCAAATTTGTGGCTGACTGGCTTACCTTCTCTTCTTTGTCTGTCTTCGAAGAGCTTAGCGGCTTCGAAGGAGGCAGCACCGGCAAGCAATTCGTGGGAGAACTTTCCTTCGTGTTCTTCACCGTAGACCTTTCTGTGACTGTCTTCGTGATCGTCAGAGCCAAAACCGAACATTGTTAGTTTTAATATAAATTGTTAATAAATCGAGCCTAAGACAAGGGAAGAATGTCTCCTTTTATAGTCAACGCACTGCTTCGACGACAGGGGTAACTCAATTGTGAATGGCCACTCAGTACAATTTCCGATTCTGTCCACGAAAATGAAATAATAATAGAAGGCACATGCACTACGTGTTCATGCATAACAGTAGCCATGCCGGAGAATGCAATGCTGGGTGCCGCACCTTTACAGAATGGAAAGGTCACTTCTTGAATCCCGGCAAAGCCATTGAGGTCCACCAGGAAATGCATTCAGAACGGCTCCCTTGACGTAATCGCTGGCTCATTTCGGCCGATTTCAGCTCGTCTAATTTGGATATTGCACAAGTTATTGTCCAATGGGGCAGTTCCACTGCATACGTCACATAAAATGGTTCACGTGGCACAGCCAAAGCTTACAGCCATCACTAACTCCAGGGTCATTGATGTTTCGGGCTCCCAAGGCGCAAGGGTTATGCTGGTGACTTGTGCCCAAAAATGACCCACCTATTGGTGCAACTATGAGATTGCGTCATATAGCGGGATCTGGCGCTCACTTCTGGTACTGAACCAAGTTCCAATCTGAGAATAACCATTGCGGGGCTTTTGATTGTATGGAGAAAGATGAAACGCTCGGCCCACACTAACGTTATTGCCGAAGATTCATCCACAGGTTATCCTGTTACGGCAGGTGAAACTACGACGGTCCGATCCCGCACCCATTTCCCCTCTACTAATCAATGTAGCCCCTCCCAGCCATGAGTCTCTTCAATCCGAAGCAGACACGTCAACTACTAATACAACTTCCAATGGTTTAAGAGCAGTGGTTCCATCTCTTTAGATATCGATTCCCTTATATATTTGCTATCATTTTCAACCATTACTGAGGCCCGTTGTTGTTCAATGGAAGGGTTCATGAAGCCACTTCGCTATTCTGTTGGCCGTGATACATCACTGTACATATTTCCCTGCCAACTACCTAGTTCCTGGTCCTGCACATACCGGTGGGTACTGTTCCATACCATATTCGCCTTCTGAAACGGTTGAATTCTAAAAAAAGAAGAGATGGGATTTAGACACACGCGCGGTTAGCTATAGGTAGGAAATACTGATTATGCCAGAGATGTTGCTGGAGTAACCATGATTCCTGTTCCTGTATATAAGCACAGTTGGTTCCATCTGCTGTTACGATTTCCAGCAATAATATAGCCTAGTGTCTTGCACCTTAACTGGAAAATACTCTCTCGTTTTGCTACAAGTAGACGTGTATGTCAAATTCCATCCGCTTTCTTCTAAAAAATGTTCACATTTTAAAAAATTGGAATAATTAACCAAGTCGACTATGTAAATTTGAAATTACTAGCAATTCTAAATATAATGATATAACCGACTTTCGGGTGACATATTGCTTCTGAACTAGTCACCACGTCTTAACAAGAGCAAATCGAGCCTGTACGCATAATGGTCTCTTTAGTCTGAAGTATGCTTGACTATGCTCATCCTTAGTTGTGGTTCCCCACGTCATCCTGCATACAGTCACTAATAGACCAGAGTCAGATTCATCTCATTATAAGATACCACTGGTCACCAATTTCGCTACTTGGTCTACAGTACTGCTTGTTTTACAATGTCACTTCAATCATTACACTCAACTAACTTGGATGGTATATTACCATTGATCGCCAGAGGAAAAGTCAGAGATATTTATGCTGTTGATGACAACACGTTATTATTTGTTGCAACTGATAGGATCTCTGCTTATGATGTGATCATGCAAAATGGTATTTCAGACAAAGGTAAGATCTTGACAAAGTTGTCTGAATTCTGGTTCAGCTTTTTGTCGCAAACAGTGCCAAATCACCTTATTTTGAGCGATAACAGTGATGAACACCTCTTCGCAAGATTGCCCAAGGAGTTATCCCAACCCAAATATAGAGATCAATTGTCTGGAAGGTCACTTTTAGTAAGAAAGCTCAAGTTGATTCCATTGGAAGTTATTGTTAGAGGGTATATTACCGGTTCAGCTTGGAAGGAGTATAAGAAGTCGGGTACTGTCCACGGTTTGACAGTCGAAAAGGGTCTACAAGAGTCACAAGAGTTCGCCCTACCCATATTCACTCCTTCTACCAAAGCTGAACAAGGGGAGCACGATGAAAATATCTCTCCAGAACAAGCTGCCAAGATAGTGGGTCAAGAACTAAGCGATAAGCTCGCCGCTAAAGCTATCGAATTATACACTAAAGCTAAAGAATACGCGAAGAGTGTGGGAATTATCATTGCAGACACAAAATTTGAATTCGGCTTGGACGAACATGATAATTTAGTTTTGGTAGACGAGGTTTTGACACCAGATTCGTCTAGATTCTGGAATGCTTCGACATATGAAATCGGAAAATCCCAAGACTCGTACGATAAGCAGTTTTTGAGGGACTGGTTAACTTCAAATGGAATTGCGGGCAAGGAAGGAGTATCTATGGATGAAGAAATAATCACTAAGTCGAAACAAAAGTACGTAGAGGCTTACGAGAGTTTGACAGGAAAAAAGTGGTCCCATTAAATAACAAGGAAATTCGAGTTAATTTATCCATTTCAGTAATTGACATATCGAAGCAACATGATTGTAGGCTTGAAGCATGGAATTTGTAGAGACATGCTCGAGAAAAGGAATACAATTCCGCGCAAGTTAAAAAGATGCAACCACTATTCTCGGTACTACCGCATATAAAAATTAATATTTGCATAAAAAAATACTGCAGAAGAGGAGATTATGTAAAAATTCGTAATGGGTGTGAAGTACCCTATTTTATCGTCTGTAGGGATGGAAATTCTAATGATCCCACTAAATTAACATTTGATTTGTCTTCCGACATTGAAAATGATTTGAGTTATCTTACAATATTTGCTGCGTTTTAGTAAATTCTATATATACTTCTTGCATAATTCAATGATTACATCCAAAAATCATAGTGAGCAAATCCACGAAGTCAACAAGTGCATGAGGAAATTCGTCATTTTCTATGCATGGAAATGGAATTATAGGCAAGGTTTTTAGTACAGGATGAAACCCATACTGGATGCATTTAACTCTCTCTGTAATAAGAAGCAAGTAGTAAATTTTTGATAATTCATGAATCTCTCGGGGTGTCTTGGATAAATATGTTATAGGGTACTGTAGTTCCATTCTTTGAGCAACTTGCATCACTTCACTAAGTTGATTTTTAACTACTTCAACGTCTCCGTTTTTCTTTGAATAATATTGATATAAGAAGTAAGATGACAATAAGGATTCAATTGTTGGATGTGAGTCGTGAGTATAATAGGTCCTAATTTTTTGAGCTTCGAGAGCGTATTCGTCAGCGAAAACACATTGTGGCATAACTGTAGTTGAATCTGGTACCAACTCTTTGCGTGGAGCTATTGCAGCACCAATAGCCATAACCAAAGCATAGGTGAGCGAGTCGTCATGGGTAAGTATTTCACGTTCAAAATTTGCCCCAGAAATACGGTGGGACATGGTACGAATTGAAATGACTGGCCAAATGTGGTAAAAGTCTTTTTGATATATACCGAGGCATTGCCAAAGATGAGAAACTTCGAAGGATAGTTTGGGAGGTTTGATAAAGGTTGAAGGATGATTTTGAAAGTCGTTTTGAGGTGAGTCCGGAAGAAAATCGGGACTGGAACTATTATATAGGCTGAGTGTACTAGTTGTTGAGGAATCTGATACAATTGATAGGCTCTTCGCTTTACTGGGGCGAATTTGCTCTATTGGTTGTCTCTTTTTGAATTTTGGGCCCGATTTCTTTCTGATTCTATTGCTAGTGCATTCAATATTATTGGCTAAGCACCTCATGCAAGGCCTCACTTCACAGCACCGAACCTTTCTTCGAGAGCATTCATCACATGGGTGTATGTACTTGCTTCGTTTTTTCCTTGGCCCGTTAGATAATTGCCCTTGTGGTTGTTTATTAATATGAGTTCGTGAGCGGTTGAGTTCTATCAGCTGGTCCTTATTAGTCATATTTGGAGCAAATGGGAATGTGCAATAATTTCAAGTGCAGAAGATTCAGAAGTTGCAACGCTTAGGAGTAGAATGAGCCTATAGGTAATAGGAGTCATAAGAGCCCAACAAATGGACCAAAAAGAAGGGGATTAGATCAATATAAACGGTTCTTTATAACAAAAAATAAATACACGTAAAGTGGAAGGAAAATTAGAGCATTCTCCAAAAACGGCTGTATGGTTCGCTTAGATTTTATTGGCAGGATGAAATTACCGATATAGAATAGATGTCAGTTTTTATTTATCATAAATTATGAATCAAATTCAAAGTTACACAATAACTCGTGCCAAGAATAGCCACCCCCGCGATTATCCACTAAACTCTATGTCAAAACATCGATAACGTGTCAAAGCTACGTAAGAGCGTAGAAAAGCGGACGATAACCGCAAAAGTTGCAGTCAAGATTAGTTGTATCGCATGATTTTCGTTTCAGCTTACTAGTTAGTTTATCACCATATCTTCCAAGCAGCAGATCATAAAATAAAAAAAGAGGTATAATCAGGAGATTGAAACTGGCAATTGCCGTGCCGTATATCGTTTTAGCCCCATGCCTGCTGATGCAACCTTCAAATAAAAAAAAGGACAAACCCCTAATGCGCAAATAATATTCGGCTGTGATATTTGTGTTCTGCGGCCCTAACGCGTGTGGTGATACCATAGGGTTTGAAATTGACATCACAATACTCATCAAAGCACAAGGTATTTCTTTCCTTAGTTGTTTGCTTATCAAGAAAGACGATCGACTACAATAACAAAACATAAGAAATTACCAATCAATATGAAGATGCAATATAAATTACTTGGATTCCTGATGCGATGATTTAACTCCTTCAACATCTAGCAAAACTAGACGGAATCTTCTGCACGATCAAAGCAAATAGGTGAAAATGCAACTGTCAAATATTTTTTTGACAGACCCTTAAGTTTTATAACGAGGCTGAAGACCATATTGTCTATTACTACTCCCACAACCACTAAATATTTCTGTATCGCGAAATACCTACCAGCCTCCCACCACAACTTCGTTTCCTTTATTGGAAAGGAAATGCTGAGAATGAAATTTATCGTGTAGTAATTTCGGGCTCATGCTTTGTCATCCTGCTGATACGCTAAGGACCACTGAACGTGCTGCATGTGTGTAGAATATTATACAACCATGGTTGTGTACCTATGGTATCCTTATGACTGCAATATAACCGCCGAGGTATTCCGATAGTCGGTGTGAATGTATGGTCTCTTATGATGCAAGCTATGGAGGAATTGTAATGTAGATGGTCTCAAATGATCCATAAACAAACAGGTGGGTGTACTGTGATTATTTCGAAACTAATGTGGTTGGTCCCTGACTCTGGTTCTCAGGGTCAGACTACAATTACGAAAATAGAACATGTATGGCCCGGGGACTCTATCCGATACCAGCTAATAATTAACGTGCGTGCGTCTATCGTAGCAGTGAAAAGGATAGGAGCACTAACCTTATTTCGAATGTCGATACGTGTATTGAAGATATTTTACGTCAAGATTCCTCAAGAAGCGACAATGTGTCATAGTTGCGTTAGAAGTGAATGCAGAGGGCCATCTTATTGGGTACACATTAATTAGAAAACGCATGTTGAGGTAACTTTCACCAGCATGCGTCAAATGTGTGTAATATTTTCTTTTTTAGGTGCATACAAAAAAAATAATTCTGACACTTATAATGCTCTTGCACGGCTCTGCATTTATCTGCAAGAGAACTCAATTTTACTATTCGATCCGTAATTTCAGAGTAGACAGCGTGGACATATCCCCTGATATCCAGAACTACATGCTCACCGCTCGCTAAACAGTACCCGATTTGGTTAGTTCTCTTTCCTACCTAAATACACTTTAATTGATGCCAATATATTAAATTGCATTTTGATCGTAACTTGAGCTATTAGCTGGTAAAACCACATGAAAGCTAGAATAGACTTTTACAATACAAGATAATTGTTGGCAACTGGGTTGGATAAGGTAACTGCTTCACAGTATAGCATTGGGAGCTTTCAGCTAGTTTCAAAAATGAATAGAATGTGAACAATTTAACCATATGGAGAAGATAATAAAATTGCGACCTTCTGACTCTTTTATGCTCGTATCTCTTAAGTTCGACAATACGACGCTCAAAACAAGTCTTTTTTTGTCATCACAAAACTTCGTTTGCATAAAGCGAAGATTGTTCGTTGGGTAGAGACAATTATAGCAAATTAGGAGAAATAGCAGAAACAAAACTTCTGTTGTACAATAATCTGAGGATGACAACAAAGAGGTTCGAAAAGACTTCAAATACTGTTATTCTTGGTGCGAGTATTGTCAGATAATTTATTCCTCCTAGGATTCTATTAGTTAGGTAGTAAATGATTCCAAACATATCAAATTTGGTAGTTTTACTTAGAGACTCGATGAGAAAATTCCGGATGAGCTTGATGAGGTGATTCTACATGCTTGCGATAATATATTAGTTTGACACTATTCTGATGATCGTATATACGCTGGTACCTCTCATAAGTTTCAATTCGGTTTAGACTGTTATTGCTAATCCTATTAGAGTTCTTATCTAAATACTAGTACTGGCACCAGGGACGTAAGACGTAAAATTGAATGAAATGTTATTCTGTGGTGTCACCAAGAATTATACAGCTTGACCACAAGACCTCTTATAACAGTAACTACGAAACAGCAAAAAATGTAATAATTGCTCTTACTGCTGACTGTATCATGATAATTGGTTGGGCCCCTCCAAAGAAGAAGTGTTGGCTTTAAAGGCTATTTATATGAAAGAAATGAAACCATTGTAAAAATTCAAAGGGTTTCAAGATGAACTTCTCTTTGCTTCTTATTATTACTTCATCATATTATAGTGTTTCTGCTCAGGTTATTCGTCAACAATTTTCTAGAGAATTCTCTACTGGAAATGACGACTCCGAACCATATCAAAAAGATTACGGAACTGTGATTCTGTGTCTTGCAAAGTAAATTGCTTAAAAGATTTTTCATACATAGTTACTAAGCGTCTAGTTTCAAAAAATTCAAGGACACAGCTCAGCTCATCTCAAGTAACTTTACCAAATAAAAACTTCTCCTCCGAAATTTATAAACACGATGGATGTTTTTTCCTTACGAACATTAACCTTGATAAGCGCAGTGATACTGCAGGTATTTCCTGCTTTCAATTGTATCAGAGTCAAACCAGTTACACATCTGAAGAAGAGCACGAGCTTAGGACTATTTGTGTGTCTTACCAACAGAAGAATTTGGGATTTGGCTTATGCAATTATTCTAACTGAGGCTCCATAGCAACATCTTCTAGGCAATACGAATATGAATACCGCAAAAGTTGTCAGTTAACTGATAGAGGGGAAAGTTGACCGTCAACTACTATCCCGAGGATGGTTAATTGCCGATCCTTCATTTGGTAAGGCAAATTGTTTAAGAATTAATTACCTTTTCGATAATTATCTTGAATAGCCCATTTAAGACAATGTGGATATAAACGATTTAACTCTGATTTCCAGATACGAGATTATTTCTTGTCAATCTATGGTAACGAAACAGTACATTCCTAGAGAACCCCGCATCATAATCCCGAACTCTTCCTCGGCATAAATCGACTCTTCATCTTGGAACTGGTGGTGTACGTATTCGAGTGGTCAAAAGAGGAGATTATTACTTTATTCACCTCGAAAATCTCCCCTCAGTAATCTACGACCGTCGACCCTTACAATATTGGCGGTTCGCAGCTTTGGAATTTGCGCGGCACCATATCGTAGATTTCCACCCTACTTGAGCCCGGGACCCTTACCCCCACCTAAAGGGTTGAAGATTATTAAAAGGTACCCGTTCTATCTTCCCGCATTGGAGCAAATCACAAAGTTGACCCCGATAGCGGTAAGAAATCCCCACTTCGATTATAATCCTGCATTTCAGTGTGCAAGAAAATACCCTCGCTTGCAATAAATCCGATAGTATGTAATTGTTTGAACACAGATCAATTATTGTTTAGAACCCCACATCGTTTTGAATCAGTACGGCCATACCATAGTACTGAGATCAAGAATACTGGCACAGGACTTCTAGAAGAATATACAAATAAGCCGAGGCCTGTGATAAGGCGTTACAGGAGACGGAATTAATTATCTACACACGGGGTTGACACATACGTCACCGCAACACTATCTAAATCCGACTTAAATTTGACCCTGCAAAAACAATTTTGAGCACTGATAGTTCAATATCTGGTTATCTTATCTGCGGAGAATACACGATTCCGCGCGTTCAACGCAATGAGTTCAGTTGTGGGGTAGGATACAAGTATTTAAATATTTGAAAATGTCGAGAGCTATCCTGTTTTCTAAGATTATCGACAATGCTGAAGCCTGAAGAAAAGAAAAAAATCGAGGAAAAGTTGGACCCGGTGGTGTCTTTCACCGCTGACGACATTGAAAAGAATAATATATTAGCTACCATAATATCGCCCCATACTGGCAAAGAAGTCGAAATCACTGGTGATGTCGATGAGGCCATGAAATTTATGTTGGACCATGAGGACACTAGCATTACTTTCGATGAAGAAAGGGACCGTAAACTCTTGTGGAAAATTGACCTTTTTTTAATGCCAATAATGTGTCTACTTTATTGTTTTCAATACATGGACAAACTTTCTAATTCTTATGCTTCTATTTTGGGACTCAGAACAGACTTGAAAATGGATGGTGACAAATATAGTTGGACAGGTTCTGCATTTTATATTGGGTATTTGTTCTTCGAGTTCCCTGCTGTTAGAATTTTGCAGAGGTTTCCTGTGGCCAAAACTATCGGTTGTTTCGTCATTTTGTGGGGAGTAATTTTATGTCTCCATTCAGTACCCCAATATGCTGGGTTTGTTGCTTTGAGAACAGTTCTCGGAATGTTAGAACTGAGTATTACCCCAGGTTTTGTTATATTGACTGGTCAATATTACAGAAAGGACGAAACATTTTTAAGAACCGCCTTGTGGTTTTCATCCAACGGAATTGGTGCCATTCTTGGTAGTGGTGCTATCGCCTTTAATATCGTGGATCACGCAGACTCTTACTCCCTTTTGCCATGGAAGGTGATATTCATTGTAACGGGTTCTTTAACAATATTTCTTGGATTTGTTATTTTTGCACATTTGCCAGATTCACCTTCAAATGCATGGTTTTTGACAGAAGAAGAGAAGATGTTGGTGGTAGAAAGAATTAGGGTCAATCAACAAGGTTTTGGTAATAAGCATTTCAAATGGGACCAATTCAAGGAAGCCTTTTTGGATGTTAAAACGTGGCTCTTCTTTTTCTTTGCTCTTAGCAGTGATATTCCAAATGGTGGGTTAACCAACTTTTCAAGTATTTTATTAAGTGAAGGATTCGGATATACTGCCAAGAAATCATTATTGATGCAGATGCCATTCGGAGCAGTCGAGTTTGTGGGATGTACTCTTTTTGCGTTCCTGTTCAGGTTTTTTCCATGTATGCTTTTTTGGGCTATCTTTGGTACAGTTATCACTCTCATCGGCCAATGTATGTTAGCATTTTCCGACAAGCCTAAGGTTGAATTAGCCGGATACACCCTTAATGCATTTTTACCTTTAGGATTCATTTGTTTATTGGCAAGTATTGCAAGTAATGTTGCAGGACATACCAAAAAAACCACTGTGAATGCTATTTTCTTGATTGGATATTGTGTTGGAAATCTTATTGGACCACAAACATTTTTGCAAAATGAAGCACCAGACTATACTACTGCTAAAATTTGTATGGTTGCCTTTACCTCGGTTTCAATAATTTGTCTTTTGCTTATCCTCTTGGCTTATTGGAGAGAAAATAAGAAGAGAGACAGCGCAAACAGCGACGAATCCGAGTTTGCAAAAATTGAGAATATTGAATTTGCAGACTTAACGGACATGCAAAATCCTTACTTCAGATATACTATCTAGGAATTAATAATAATTTATCGTAAGCTTTTCACTTTTCACTAGACCACATTATGGAAAACATGCACAATTTACATGTTTTCCAAAGACTACAAGAAGGTAATAATAAGTTGTTATTCTGCTATATGCAATTATTCATTACTGTCAAAAACAACAATTGGGTCCCAGTTGGGAGAAATGAACCTCTTGATACCCTTGGTTTTGTGGATATTGTTGATTTCTTCACCATCTTCGTCCTTCAAGTCAACAATGTTGAAGTTGCTCTCGACTCTAGAAGGAGTGACAGACTTTGGCAAGACCACAGTATTTCTCCACACTGCCCAACTGATCAAAATGGTAGCTGGAGCAACGTCATACCTCTTAGCGATTTTGGTGATGACATCGTCAGTTAACAATGGAGAGCCAGTGGAACCCAATGGAGAGTATGCTTCCAAAACAATGCCATTCTGCTTGGCGAACTCAAGCAACTTGATTTGAGGCAAGTATGGGTGTAATTCGACTTGGTTGACAACAGGCTTAACCTTGGTTCTTGGATCATTCAACAATTTCGTCAAATTTTTGACAGTGAAATTGGAGACTCCAATGGCTCTGGCTTTACCTTGGTTGTGAATCTTTTGGAGTTCCTCGTAACCTTGCACGAAATCGAAATCCAACACAAGATCACGCTTTCCATTGGGCAATGTAGGAATCATTGGATGGCTTTTGTTTTCTGGATTCAAGGCGATAGGCCAGTGCATCAAGTACAAGTCAACATAATCCAATCCAAGGTTATTCAAAGATTCTTCGATGGCACCAGCAACGTTTAATTGTTGGATAGGGCCCACCTTGGTAGTAACAAAGATCTCTTCTCTTGGAATTCCCGAGTCCTTGATGGCCTGTCCAACTGATTTTTCATTGCTATAAGCCCACGCAGTGTCAATATGTCTGTAACCAACTTTAAGGGCAGCAATAACAGCATTGTAGACTTCCTCTGGGGAAGATTGCCATGTTCCCAAACCGACGGCTGGGATTTCTTTGCCGTGTGTGAGTTTGTAAAGTTTGGTAGATCTGAAGGTTAGTCAATTGATCTGTCGATTGGTCGAGTTTCCGTAAGTATACTTACTTGTGAGCCATTTTGAGCGGTGTAAAGAATTTGATGTGCTTTTTGGTAAATTCGTTAGTTTTATAGTATGCTCAGAGCTCATCACCCCACCAATCCTCCACGTTACCCCACCATATTATGCTGGGGCTGTTTTACCGGATTTGAGTTAGATTTGTTAATACGAGGCCACAGTGGGGGCATTATTCGGGGTATGATCCGATGGCAGCTCGTTCCGACACCACGAACAGACGGTAGTAAAGGGTAAGAGGACATGAAACAGTACTCTGATTTTTCAACAGGTGAGATCAGGAAGTCTTGGGATGGGTAAGGTCGACGATATAGGGAAGCTGGTGATGGTGCTCTAAACAATCGGCTACGTTATTAAGGTACCTAGTAATTCCAGAAGCAAACATTGAAGATATAGTAACGTGGGGCATGGGTAAGGTAATTCCATTTTGCCCAATGCGGAATTACATTATCCGTAGTATGGGGAACTTCAAAAACCAACTCCTTCTCCGTGGGAATTATCAGAATAGAGATGCGTTTAGTAGGTACATCATTTCATCAAGATTACTTTGCAATTTGCTATGAACACAGCGTCTCCCGCTCTGGCTCGGGGAATAAAATAAACAAAATGGCATCCTTCTTTCCTTCTAATTGCAAGGAGATAATCCAACCTGAAATTCCACCTAATCAGCCTAAAGCAACGAGAGCACCAGACTTCAGTAAGACAAGTTTAGGATAAGTTTCATAACTAGAAAGTGGGAGGTATCGATAGAACTGATGTTCTCACTGTGCATTATCGCACTTCCCCAGATTCTTTAATACCCCCTCCCCCACCACAGAGCTATTGATCGCACGCCCCCACCGACAGTGAGGATCCAACATTCAACGGTTTTCTAGGGCTACGATAGAACACCATTCCTATATATATATCTCGTAGTCTTCATTCAATAGTTCCGTAAATAAATCGCATTTCATAATGATTCAACCTGTTGCACAAGGAGAACGCTCGATTCTTCCAGACGGTATCTATACCCCCATTCCAACATACTTCAAGAACGATGGCCGCTATACTTTAGACACCAAGACCCAAGTGGATCATGCTACTTTGTTATACAAAGCTGGTATCAATGGTTTGGTGGTCTCAGGTTCTATGGGTGAAGCTGCTAATATCACCATGGAAGAAAGAGTTGCTTCCGTAAAGGCAGTTAGAGAGGCTATTCCAGACAAAAATTTCAAGATCATCGCGGGCGTACCCCCGCTGAATGCCCTTGATATTGCTGTGGAATCCAAATTGGTCGCCGAAGTCGGCGCTGACTTTCTCATCGTGTTAGTTCCAGGCTTCTTTGGTCCGAACTTGGTGAGCCAACAGGGTCTTGTCGATTATTTCAATGCTGTCGGCGACACTTCCGACTTACCAGTCATTATATATAACTACCCAGGTGTCAGTAATAATCTCGATATCGAATTCGACACCTTTTTGACCATCTCCGAAAATCCTAACGTTGTTGGAGTTAAGTTGACCCATTTCAACTTAGCTGCTTATACTCTTTTAGGAAAGAGCAAGACGCTTGAACAAAACAACTTCAAGCCATTCACCGGTCTTGGCCAAGTGTTGGTACCTGCACTTTCTGTCGGCATTGCTGGTGCTATTGATGGAATGTCTGGACTTTTCCCAAAGACTATGCTCGAACTCTACAGATTGTATAATGAAAGAGAATACGAAAAGGCTGCTGACTTGCAAGCAATAGTGACAGCTGCCAATGCAATGATTGCTGAGCTTAATGTGGTTGGTGTTAAGCGTGCTGTTCACGAAATTCATGGTTTGGGTGAGATTTTGACCGGTAGACCACCTTTGAGTCAGGCTGTAGATCTTTCCAAGTATGCGAAACACGAAGCAAACCTCAAGGCTTTACAAAAGATCGAAAGGAGTTTACAATGAATGTATATAAAGTATACCAAAAATGAATGAGAAACTATGAACTTAAAATGATGCAAAATTTTGTAAGTTGACTTGCAGACAGGAAATTACAAATAGAGGATTTAGCGACATTTCCTCAAAGTCTGCAAAGGGCATAGTAGGTACCCCATTTCTAAATTCCCGAACTAAGTGAGGTAAATGATACAACTATGTGTGCAGCCCCATCCAAACTCGTTACGACTATAATGCACACCTCCACTAAACTCGGCGATTCTTGCCTTGCTACCCTTACCGTTGAATAGCTCCACATTTCCATTCACCCCACCATTTTCGATTGCACTACATACAGGTCCAAATCACTCGTTAGTAACCCCAGACTGTCTCCCCCCACCAAAGTCAAACCTTAGATCACCATATAAAAAGTGATATTGCTGCCCATTCTGAATACCACAGAACCTACAATCAGCAATCAATCCTACTTAGTAATTGACAATGCCTTCTACAGATGCTCATTTGAACGAAATCAAGGAACAACTTTACGGTGAATCTACCGTTGCCAAGATCTGGGGCATCGCCAGTAAGAAATTGGGAGATTCCAACCCCCCAGAAGAGTTCCCCGAATACTCTTATGGGAAATACGAGTACAAACCCCTCGAATACTGGACTGCAGGGTTTTTCCCAGGATCCGTTTACACATTATTGGAAAGAAGTGTTCAATTTCCATCGAAGTTTCCATCCAAGAAGGTGAACCAATTGAAATTGCAATATGCTTCTAGATGGTGGGCTGCCAACCTCCATGAACTGGCTAAGCGTACTGATACCCACGACATGGGTTTTCTTATTTGTCCATCGTTTATTAGAGAACATGAACTTTATGGAACCAAAGAGAGCCTTGATCTGTTGATCACCGGTGCCAATGCTTTGGCCACCAGATACGACGAAAAAGTCGGTTGCATTAGAAGTTGGGACGAAGCTCACAGTACCACTAAGAACTTCTCCGGTAAAAATAAGGACTTTTTGGTGATTATTGATAACATGTGTAACCTTGACTTGTTATACTACGTTGCTTCCAAAACTGGTGACTTGAGACTTTCCACAATCGCTACCAAGCACGCTGAGACCACATTGAAACATCACTTCAGACATCCAAAATGGTCGTGCTACCACGTCGTGAACTACGACCAAGAAACCGGAGTACCAAAGGCCAAATTTACCCACCAAGGTTACGCTGATGAATCGGCTTGGTCCAGAGGTCAAGCATGGGCGATTCTCGGTTACGCTGAAACTTATGGCTGGACTAAGAGAAAAGAATTTCTCGATGCATCTCTTCAATTGATTGACTACTTCTTCAGCAGATTGCCAGAAGATGGTGTTCCAGCTTGGGATTTCGATGCTCCAACCAAGGATATCAGAGATGTATCTGCTGCTATGGCCGCTGCTTATGGTATTCTTAAGTTGTATGGATTCACCAAGGACAAGAAACTTTTAGAAAAGGCATTGAAGTTGGTTACTGACACTATTAGGTTTGCTTACAATGACGAATCGATTTTGAAAGATGATGGATCAGTGGAAAGCAAGTCCGAAACCATTTTGGATCACTCCACTATCAACAACAATGAAGGAGCACTTAACAGACATGCTGACCACGGATTGGTGTATGCAGACTACTATTTCTTAGCTATTGGAAACAAGCTTTTGGAGCTTGGTGTTTTCTAATGTATTTACGAATAGACATATGAATATTAAATAATATTATAGGGCTTTCCAAGACTTCTCTCGATGCAATTATTTAACAAAGCACCATATTCTCTGCACACCTCAGACTGGCTGGATTTAAATCCGTCCACAAAGATATTTAAAAGCCCCACAGAATGATGTTTCTTTTCAATGACAGGTAATATTGTACTGTAAGTGTTGAGGTACTTATTTGAAATAGTACGCTGCGACGTACCTGCCTTTAGACTATCCATTATTCTTCGTAAATGTGTAAATCCTTCTTCTTTTGCAACTGGGTGAGAAATCTGGCCAGCATTTAATCTTCCTTTATATTCTTCAAAGTTCGATGACTCGGGCCCATACAAACTGAAATTGTAAGCCCAAATCACAAATAGAGACAGAGCAACAATATTCGGCCGATAGAACACAGGATCAGTGGATGCATTATAGTACAATTTTCCTGAATTATCAAATAGGAGTTCGTAAACAAGCATATAACAATGCAAAACGGAAATCCTCCCATTATGAGAATCTGCCCATGTATTTATTCTTTCTTTGACAACCTTGTAGTCTCGTCCCGTGGTTTTGACACTCATTCTATTAGATGCCCCCGCATAAATGATACAATCATACTGTTTGATTCTCATGAAAGTTTGTGCTAAATGATAAATGGGGAATTTACATCGAGTATCCGATATTGAAAAACAATTGGGTATGGAATCAGATGCAACCGACGTAGATAAGTAAAATGCATTTCTTGAATCACAGCAGCTATCTTGACAAATATCGTCTCTCCACACCTCAATTGCTTTATAGAGAGTGTCTTTCCAAGATTCTTTCATGGGTTTCCAATCCAAAAACGTCACCTCCAAATCTTTCTTTTCCATTTGAACTTTCATTGTTAATAGACCAGCCAATAAGATCTTTTTGCTTAAAGGGCCAACCTCAAATTTTTCTTGATGTAAGACCCTAGTTAAAGCAGTAATAAACCTTGGAGTTTCTGTTTGAGGAGGCAAATTATTTTTGTCGATATTGGACATTTCCCATAGCATATCGTCACATGGCATCAGAAGCTTTATCTGATGGGCAAATAAAATTATTTCATGACCAAAGATGGTTGCATGAATAGTATCCAAGTAAAATGAAACTAAAGCTGCTCGTTTAAGCGACTCCAACTCTATCCAGCATTTCCACGCATCATTGTCTTCAATCAAGTCTTTATAGTCATTGTACTGATTCATAGGGTCGCCTCCTAGCAAAGGACTTCTTCTTAATAGCTGTATCTTTAGCCCATGATGCAAATATGCTCGTTCGTGCAACTTTCTCGAAGAAAGTAGGATTTCGTAAATTTCCAAGATGATCAAAACTTGGATGATCCATGATTTTGGAGGTGTACAAAAATGATCGGACGACAAGATAAGCCATCTTAAGGGTATGGCGATGGTATCAGCCAAGTCTTGTGGGTCGGGCAAAATGTCCCATTCTTTCACTCCACTCAAGCGGGCCAGGCCAGCACCCATCATGATCATAGAAAGTAAAAGCAATGGGTTGGCAGTACTGGTGTTGAAGGAGGGCTTGTGTAAAATTGGAAACTGGACGTGGCAGATGGACCAGTAGAGTTCCAAACAACGTTCGATTTGGATGCCCCCAAATTGTTTCTGTGCTAGTGCTGGAACAAGGGCAATTAAGCCGTTCGTTATTTGGTCATCCACACTAGTTTGATAGTTTGCCAATGGGAAGTTAGGTGAAGTACAGAAGGCGTCCTCAAGCATCTTTTCTGTTTGAATGTCGAGATCCCGAAGAAAACTGTTAGTGGGACTGGAGTTGTTGCTTTGGTTCAAGAACGCCTCATCATTGAACAACCATTGGGTCAAGTCAATGGGGAGAAATCCCACAGGGGTAGTGGTCGAGGCAACCCCATTCCGAGGCATGTACATGGGATCATTGGCCAAGAGGGACTCGAACCCGTTCACCTGGTTCACATTATTACCATTGGAGAAATCTGTTGACTTTAGCCCGTCCGACTGGACAACTGAACTCAGTATAGGAAGATTTTCTTTGATGCCATTGGTAAGCTCGGGATCGGAGATCCCGGAGTCAAGCACACTGTCGTTGATATCTTTGTCAGGATCAACGGAATCCACCGAATACAGGCGACGAGGGTCGTTTCTCGGGATAGCAAGCTCACTCTTGCGTCGAAGTTTACCTACTTTGAGGTTGTGGCGATGCTCATGTTTTTCCTTAACATCCTTACGTACAAACGCTTTAGTACACCCAGGAGTACCACAGCGATAAAGCACTTGGGGCGAATGGTTGGTTTTATGTCTAGCAAGATGATCCGATCGCGAGAACGACTTACCACATCCTAGCACATCGCAGCGGTATCTTTCTGATTTCATGGTTTGTGGGCGGATAAAGTCTCTTACATTCAGCAGATGATTTGAATGGAAGAATCTACGGCTATTGCACCCCGGATTTTTTTTTTTGGGTGATAATAAATAGTCACTGTGTTCCGGTATACAGCTGCGGGGACCCCGATTCGCTTATGGTGGGGGAGTAGCTCTCCAAGTGTAGTCGCCCCTTTCCACATAGATCAACGGTCGAAGGATAAAGTTAATCACACAGCTCTCACAACAAACTCTTCGAATACATGTCTTCGATATCCGAATTTCCTTGTTTATAGACTTCTATTTTAGGTCGACTGTGAACCATACTTGGGGTTTTTTAATTATTTATAGTACAAAATATAAAA
Organism: Suhomyces bolitotheri; assembly: GCA_030568555.1. NCBI lineage: Eukaryota > Fungi > Ascomycota > Pichiomycetes > Serinales > Debaryomycetaceae > Suhomyces > Suhomyces bolitotheri. The sequence continues at coordinate 149,399 of JAJMGH010000020.1, forward strand.
GCAACTTCTACATCATTATGTAGATGTGGATGGCTGCTAAGTGCCAGGGATACCCTTTGGTAACATGGAGTTCGATGGACGCCTTGATCGCGCAAGTCTATAAATCCGATCTTTAGCTTTGTTGGGTGTTTTTCCGAAATTCACATCCATACGACATAGTGCGACATTCATGGGTGCAAAAAGTACCAGGTTGGTGAGCCAACTTTGGAATGGACTTCAAATATCATTGAGTCGAGCAAAGCAAGTCTACAGAATAGGCAATCTGAATTAGTATCGAAAGGGGAAGTGAAAGGGTGTTCTCACACAAATTTCCCTAGTCTTTTGTGAATTTGCAGAATTTGTATTTGTGGATTCAAGTCTTTTGGCAAACCTTAGTTGAAAAGAATTAATCTTTACACTAAACACAAAAGATTATATAACTGATAATAAATTAAAAGCTGTAACGCTATCTCAAATGGTTAAAACTAAAAAAGTTTCCCTTTCGGTCAACGATAGATGCAAGTTAATTTATTAGCAGGTTGCCGTAAATGCAACTAACTACATATATATATTATTCGACCAGTTAAGAAATAACAGTTCAGTCAGTTGTAAAACTTACCTATGATTGATTTCAGACCAATTTTGCCTCCTAAAACCAGGGATGAATAAGCGTAGCTTTCGAAAGACTATAAATTGGGCATTTGTGCCCTTCGATTCAAAAAGTTTTATATTACCCGTTATTCAATTTAATTTATCCAAAGTTTTTATTCAAGTATTGGTATGAAAACCAACACTGCTTCCGACAGGAAGAGAGTTCGTAAGATCCTACATGGTCATTCCTCTGCGGCCCCTCTGGGAAACGCTAAAGTTACTGACCCCAAATCGCAGGGACATGTCTCTGGATCCTATCACAGTGCATTGAATGCTGTGACAGTGAATGGAGATGCACGCCTTGAAATCAAGCAACGTTCCTTAGAACAGCCTCTTGCAGCTAGTTCAGTATTGTCTGGATCTGTCAGCAAGCGCCGTCGCCGCCGCCGCCAACGTCAGAAGCTTCGTCTCCAGCTTGGGGATAGTACTGCCACAAATGGCGCGCCGGAATCTTTCTCTCAGGATGCCGTGTCGTCTTCTGCGGAAAAGACACAGGGCGGCCCTTTGTCCCGATCTAATTCAGCATTGTTTGAAGCAAGGGACAATGAGGCTGCTCCATCCTGGACTACTTCTACTTGTGGTTCAGACAGTTTGTCACCCAAAGCATTGAATGTGGTGCTCACTGCAAACACAGAACCAACAGAGTGCAAGAAACGCAATGGACGCAAAAACCCAATGACTACCAAAATTACTGCAAAAAATGAAAATACAGAAAACACAGAAAGAAATAAAAAAGAAGGAAACGATAACCAAAACAAGGTTTTGGCTGCAGACTTATGCAGTAAAAATAAATCTGTTGCAATTTCAAACACTTCAACTTGGGCTGCAGTGTTATCACAGCCCCCTTTGAAGAAGCGTGCAGTCTGTACTATGCAGAAGTCAGTTGGAACAAGAAATGGTATACCAACCAAAGTTAGATCCAGAAATAAGAAAATGTCTAATATAATGAACGCAAATACAGATCCTATTTGTGTCAAGAAGCATATCAAATCTGTCGCAAGTACTTCAAATAGCCCTAAGTGGTTTCAAGATTTAGCGTCAGATGATACAGAGAACTCTGGTTGGACATTGGTCCAGAAGAAGAGAAGAGTTCAGAAGGAAGTTATAATTGAACCAAATGAAACTGAGAAGAAACCCTCGAAGGCTTCTAAACGCAACGGAAAGAAAAGGAGAAACGAAAGAAAATCATCTCAGAAAGCCGCTGAGGCATGCAATTCTGATAATTTCGATGGAATTATTGAAGCTCTAACTGAAAAAGATTCTAAGGTATTTGATTTGTTTGAACAGGAAATTAGTTTTGACATGCATATTCCAGAAGGTCTCAATTGGGCAGATATATGCGAAAGGGGCTATCAAGCTTGCGATAGCCAAAATACATATCCAACTGATTGCAGCATCTCTAAATCTTCGATTTCAGATATTTCTAGTGAGAGAGAAGTTCAAGCTACTTCTTTTGATGGGTCTATTAATATCAGTTTTCCTCTTCCTTTCAATGCCATGAAGTCCGAAGAAACTGAAGGAAAGTATGAATACCTTCCTTTGTTAGAAGAGGGGAATAATGGTCCAGTGGTAATCATTCCAGAAATGAAAACCTTTGAAAATTCAGGATCCAATTTTTTACCTCTTTTAGAAATAACTTTTGATGAAAGTGAAGAGGAGGAACCAAAATACCTAAAACCTACGACGCAAATCAATGATTTTGACAATGTTATCAATCCGAGTGCAGAGAAGAAGCCTGGTTCCGCTGAAGCTCATAAAATACCAGAGATTTGTACCAAAACAGATGTTGATGGTTATATTGATACAGTCAAGCATTTGGATGTCAATGAAATGAGAGAAAATTTGATTGAAACTATTTCCACGAATCAATTAGATGGCACCGAGCTCGAGCAACTGGCCACTGCAAAAGTGAAGTGTGATTTAGTGTTGCGGAATAGAAACAATTTAATTCAGATCTTCAGTTCTATTGCATCCAGGTTGTCTTGTCCTGAGCGAAACAAATGTGTTGCTTTATCTCAAGAATCGACTGGAACATTATATGACAAATATCAATGTGTTACTGGTGTTCAAGACTATGACTTGGAAGACCATTTTGAGTTGGGGAACTCTGATTGTCTTTATATTCAGGAAACAACTATTTCCGAAACTGAGAAATGCATCACAAAGATTAATTTAGACAATTCCCATCATGTAAAGGGAATGGTTAATATGCTCAAGAACAAAATTAAGAAAAGTTTAAGGAGCTTAAAATCTAAAAGGAAAAGTCATAATGTTATCCGGTTAGCAAAAGAAATTCATCTTTCTAAGGCGAAGCCGTTATAAAATTTATATAAATTTACATCTGATTGTTTATGTTAACTTTACATATTATATTCTAAATAATGTACACCTTACATCTTACGGTAGTATCTTATGCTTTATATTAATAAAAACTTTATACTCTAAATTGATATATTCTATCTTTTTTCCTCTAACGTACTCACTATTTTTCAAATCGAGACTAACCTTATACTTTAAATTTGTAAAATAATTAGATGGCAGGCATTGGAATTCGCCTAGTAGAAATTAGTGTTCTGGGCGTGGGTGTATGTCATAGTCAGAAATAACCATTGAGTAATCGAAAATTTATAGATATATTTTAACACGCGATACTATATTCTGATACCATTTTGACATGTGTATCGGTACACTTTTCTTTATAAATACCTTATGCTTGGATTAGCCTTTGCACGAAAAAATTATTCATCAGGATTGCTGCAAAGTGGCTGCGAAATATTTTTTATCTACACAAAAATGCGAATGAAGAGAATCTTTTTCGAGGCGTGTTCTTTAATTAGTTCACAAAAGACCTTAACATTTCAAGAGGATATCTAGAACCACTGGTTTTTTATTCTACCAATAATTTTGCCCTTCTACTCATAATATGAACAAAAGAACTTGCAGCAGCAAGTTCATGCAATGGATAACGGTTGATTTTCTCTTACTGTATGTTTCTGCAATTTGGCAATTACAAACTTTTTGGGAATCATGCATGTCCCTTCTGGAGGGTACAATTAAAAAATTGCAACAAAATATTTGTTTCCTATTTGTGAACATCCCAAATGACTAAGTATAAAAACTCCGTCTTTGCTCGAACGTATTTTAATTTCATCACAACTCCTTTTCTTTAAGCACTTCGAAGAATTCACAAATTTGCAGTTATATAGAGGACTGGAAGTGGCAAGCCATAGGCTGCGCCAGCTCTAGTTCCGTCACATCTTAGGATGGTTTTCACGAATCTGTAATTAAGTGCAAGAGCCTAATTTGGCTTAACTTTTCTGAACTTCCCAAACCTCATTCAATGGAGTGTGAGTTACCTGAAAGTTTTATCAACTCTCTCCGTTACCATTCATATTGTTATTAAATTAGCGCGACCATTTGCGTTGATATTACGTTTTTTGCTAGTAAAGCTGGTATGATTTGGAAATTTGATGGCGATGATCAAGGTGTTGCGGTTTATTAATGTGGAACTACTTCGTGTCAGTTAAATCTGAATCCCCCCATGGAATAGAACTTCACTTTGATGGAACTGCAACGACTCCTCTGAGAGCCACAAACCCGACGACCGTATTAACTTTACACAAATGGAGCTCCCCAAAAAATGAAGTATATGCACTCTGTCGACTTATGCAATATACTGTTGGGGCACCCAAGGATTTAGATGAAGTGATTCTGGAAGCTACATTTATCACTTTTAAATCAAATCCACATTGCTATTTTAGTTTTTCATTGAGAATTTGAGTATAATTTGAAGGGTAATAAGACAATGGCCACCCCTGATCAATTGGCCACTGATTAGGGTTTGTTTTATAACCCCGTGATTATTCTTCTAGTTCTAACTGAGGCACCAGCACCATTGTCCAGCAAAAGAAGTACTTTGTGATTGTGATTTCCTTACTCTATTCAATACTCCTTGGCAACGAAGGTTACTAGTTGATCTAGCTCAATATCTTATTCCGTGAAAACCTTTGCAAAAAGTAGTTCTTCAGGAACCCCCCTAACCTTGGAAGAACAGCATGGGAATATAGATGTGATTGAAATCAACTATGAATAAAACCATCTTTACTACCATTATGCAAAGAAGCTATAATGAAAAAGAATTTCGCAGCATGTGTGTTGAGTTCTTTCTTTGCATTTCCTTTGGTATATTTTTAAGTTGTTTAAATAAACTTTATATGAACCCTTCAATTTGTTTTACTTGGAGGGTTACCGTTGACAGTAGTGAAAGAACGAATGGTTTCGATGTACGTTATTAATGAAACTCTCTTGATGAATTATCCCCATATTTTCGTAGATAATGATTTGTTTCCGATGAAAGTGGTTTATACTAGAACGATTGTGAAACTAATCTGTGTATAACACAAATACAGCCAATAGAATGCTTTTCAAATGTTTCATAGGAGTATTCATGGAGGTAACGAAAGGGAAGGTAAAATAATTGTTTTCCTACCAGGTAGTTAAAATGAATATAAGAAATAACGCGAAGTTAATGCTCTATATTCTATTTTGAAAAACATGAAAAAAAATCTGGATAAATTAGGTTGAAGAACTTCCGTAAAGGTCTACGTCCTGAATGTTCCCTTGAAAATTGAACAAGATCCATCAGATAGATGTAATTTGTCACCGTTTTTGGAGAATGGTAATTACACGAATAGAATTGCAAAGTTTGATGAATTCTTGGTGCAAATTGTAATGGACACATTTTTGGTGGGGTTGTTAAGATATTAAATATTCATTTCTGTTATGGTGTAAAGTCTTTTTGTGGGGACAAGTAAACCTGAATCGTAGGATGTATGATTTTTTCTCTAATTAATTACTGACCCAATGACTATTTATAAGAGGAGATAAATCTCCCGCTGAAGAATGTAGAATTGAAACGAAATGATTGCGGCAAACTAGATACAGATAAAATGAAAATGCACCCGTACTTCTAGAGAGTAAATTCGAAAAAGCACGATTTCTTTTTAAAGATATGGATATACGATGTGCAAAACTAGACAATGTAGAGTAGACCCTTTCTCGAGTCCAGGGTATATAATATTTATTTCTTAATCTGTGCGTCACTCAGCGCTACTGTATGACCAAGAAAAAAAAAAAGAGAATTAACAGCGAAAGCAAAGGAACAATGAGCAAAATTCAAGAACAAATAAGGATATCCTGGATGGACTGTCTTATTCAAGCAATATGGAAGACAAAATTATATACTATTACTGACAGTTGATGATGAATTTCAATATCCTGTGGAATTCAAGAGCACTAGAGAATGTATCTTTAGTATGTATGTTGTAGACTATTTTCCTACCCTCCGTTCAAAGATTCAAGTACGCTACAGCTGAAATTAGGGTGTAGCATTTCCAGTGTTTCTTAGTAGGAAATGGATCTACCAGAATGCACGTACCTCCCCCATCAGTACACGACCCACTCAGTCGGGGTACAGCCCTGAGTGGCTCTTTTTTTGGTTGCGAATTGGGGGTGGTTTGGGTTTCAACTTTTTGGTGGGGGAGCGGGGCAACTTTGCAGCGATAACTCTGGCTCTCTACTCGGTAAATTGGTTTTCAAGCCAGAAGTCGTAGGATTATGCGTGCGAGAGGGGGACCCTATTGTCGCGAATCTGGGGAAATTTACTGGGGTATCTTGGAGTTACGACTGAGTGTGGTAGACACGGTGTAGTGGAGGGGGAGGGGGCGAGAAGAGGTGAAGTGATATATAAATACATGTAAGAGTCAATTGATTTCAAAACCATCAAGTTGTAATCAACATGTTAAAAGATACAGCGTCGGTAACTTTGGAAGAAGTCGATTCATCCATTAGAGATGATCAAGCAATTGAGCTCGTGGCAGGATCCCTTGAGGAAGTCACTCCAAAGCTCCCTAAAATGTGGTTCAGATACTCTTGGTTGCTTCGCTTGAACTTTCATCTAGCAGGTGCTGTTATTATGTTAGTTGGAGGTGGGTTTGATAGTACTATGATGAACAATTTGCAAACATTACCAAGTTTCAACAAATATTTTGATCATCCTACGGGCGCAAAACTTGGTGTCTTGAATATTGGTACTTCTGCTGGTGGGTTGTGTTGGATTCCTTTCTCTTTCCTCTTCGGAGATTACCTTGGTAGAAAAAAGATGATTATAATTGGTAATCTTATGACTGTTGTGGGTGCAATTGTTCAAGGTTGTGCCAAAAACATACACATGTTTATCGCAGGTCGGTTTTTAATTGGTTTAGGTGGTATATCCATTGCAGGTGCTGGTCCCTTGCTAGCCGAAGCTTCTTATCCTAGTCAAAGACCGGTCCTCACTAGTATGTTACAAGCATCTTATCCTTTCGGTGCATTTTCAGCCTCATTAGTGACTTGGGGTCCGTATAATACCAGCATGAAGTATAATGATTGGTCTTGGAGATTACCTTCAATTTTGCAAATTGTATTCCCTATCTTCAGTGTTGTCGCTGTTTTCTTTGGACCAGAATCTCCAAGATGGTTAATTTCTAAGGGTAAAGAAGATCAGGCATTCGACCTTTTAACTAAATTTCATGCTGGTGGAGACCCAACAAGTCCTCTTGTCAGATTCGAATTTTCAGAGATAAAAGCTGCCATTGAATTGGAAAAGTCAAATTTCAATAACCCGTGGCTCGAATGGTTCAGAACCAGTGCCAACAGGCATAGATTGTTTATTATTCTTGCATTGCCTGTAATGATGCAATTCTGTGGCAATGCCTTGACTTCTTATTATTTGACGCTTATCTTGAACAGCATTGGAATTACAGATATTGTTGCAAAATTAAAAATCAATCTTGGAATGACTGCTTTCGGATTAGCATGTGCTTGGTTTATCTCGCTTTGGTTTTCCAGATTTAAAAGAAGAACCTTGTTCATGACCAGTTATGCCTCCATGTGCGGCTGCCTTATTATTTGGACAGCCTTATCGGCCGTTAATGCCAGAAGTCATTTCAGTGATAAATCCATGGGACATGCTATCGTAGCAATGATTTACTTGCATCAAGGATGTTACCATATTTCGACACCAATCTCTCTTGCCTATGCTATGGAAATTTTACCATTTGGATTAAGAGCAACTGGAATGACTATCTATCAAATGTTCAGTAATCTCGCTGTGATGTTCAACAATTACGTCAATCCTATTGCATTAGCAGCTATTGAATGGAAGTACTACATTGTTTGGACTGTTTGGCTTGCCGTTCAAATCGTCATTGTATACTTCATGTTCCCAGAAACCAAAGGGTTGGCATTGGAAGAAATTGCGGTGGTGTTCGGTGATAATATTGATGGCATTAAAGAGGCAGGTCACGCCGCAGTTGACCATAGTATTCATGAGAACTTGAAGCCTACCACCAGCTTTGAAGAAGATATTAATAACAAAGCCAACATTGTTTAGGAAGTAACCATAAGTTACGAGTTAATGCATACTTTGGTTCATTTTTGTAGAGGTTTGAGTATCCATTTTATTATCAAGCTCACCAATGTGCAATTGATGTTCGGTATACTATACAGTAGTTCACTCCAATAAAATTAATTCTTTCCTCTTTAACGGTATCGCCTTAACCGTTTGTATTTGTCAATTGTTCTCTTACTTCCTGCAGACGCCAAATCGCACTAATGGCTGCAAAATACAATCATGGCAGGGAATGATGAATGCAAAAATATCGAGTACAGCTTTCCATGAATACACCATCCCTTCCCTTCTTTTCTTCCAAAAAATAATCAAGCAGTGCTTTACTAGTTGAGTGGTGCTAAAGATTATCACTACGTTGACGTGTGGATGCAAAAAAAACTTGCAATGAAAGAGCTTTGCAATCCATTTGTGAACATTACGAAAAAATGGCATAAAGGCCATGTTTAAACGCCAAAGAATATCTTTTATCACCACTATTCCTTTGATATTACCTATATCTCTTCACTACCGAAGAAATAATGAACCGAGAGTTCGCTTTTTTGACTAGGAGTGGGATGTGGTAGAATCTACTTGGTATTTCCGTGACTCCGCTCCATCTTTTGACGACTGTCAGGAAACTGTGGTTAAGCGTGATGGACCTAAGGTACTGTCCTAGCACATTCCATATATAGCCTAAAAAAAGGAAGTTTCGCTCCATTGAGGCAGCCAAGAGTGCTCCCGCTCATTTGAAGCTAGTTCCAGCTTCTACGGTGTGTCAAACTCTGACCACCCTCACTTAGGCAGAAAAGTTGGACAAGGAGACATGCACACAAACAGAAGACGACACAAATGAAATCCTTGCCAGGATCCCACCTATTCTGGTCTCTGTTGAAGTAACCTCTATTCCGATAGAAGGTAATAACACTCATGACGATGATCATGGAGATGTTGTTGTCAACCAATGTAGATCGGACAATAACAAATTCCTTGGGAGCCACGCAGTCAAAAGCTCCGTTGACTGTTACAAATGTTCAATCCAGCTTTAGTTTGGTCATACCTCCTGGTACAGAAAATGACATTAGCTACTATCTTGACATTTTGTTCGAAGATACTTGATACTGAGTCACTCTGCACGGTGAATGATTCTGCTTTTGCAAATGCTGTTTGGTTTCGGAATTGGATTCCGAGGTGATTTGAAGGATATTGAGACGATGACACCTGATCAACTTGCCTTTGGTCAGGAGTTGTCCCCTATTCCCAACAAAAATACTTCACAAATTTTGTTATTCCTATTCTTGTTACGTCAATTCTTGCTTACAGCGAGCTGTTTGGTGACACATCCGGAAATTGTTCTCCTGCGAAACTCTGTTCGAGACGCAATTCTTATCGAAGAACTCACTCTAGGACAATAATATAGAGATTCAAATAAGATTTCAGTTTCGAATAGTCGTGAATCGAGTATTGCTCAGATAAACGATCGTGAGTGGATGAAAGCCCACAAGGAGCGGGTGTGACTTTTTGAAATGAAAATTAACAAGCCACACACATACAAAGTTGTAGTTACTAAATCAATCATTAAAAAGGAGGGACCAAGCAAACTAAGGACCCATATTAGACAAAGATACACTAAAATAATATGTTTTTTGGAAAAATACATTCTGGAGAAGGGAAACACAGGATTTTCTTGTTCAGGGGTAGATTCTTCTTTACGACCACAAAAGCAAAAATTCAAAAAAAACTTAAAGCAGATAAAGAAAGCAAACAAATATGATTTAAATGGTTTAACAAAATCTATTGCCAATCACAACAAACTAAATACGAGCAAAAATATCGAGCCAATCTAATAGCTTTATATATGTTCCAAGAACTAATATTATAGTCATCGTACAAACTCCTATGATCAACAATCATTCAGGCACCACTACCCAGTGTGTATTAAAGTGTACCTTTTTACCTTATTGAAAGATTTTATAATCATATCGCTATGAGCTGAAGTTCTTCTTGTTTATGAGTATTGTAGTATGGATTTTCTTTCAAAAAAAGACACGAGCGGTAATTTCTACTATAGCAAACATGAACCCTTCATCGTTTCTCGCAGCTTCCCTCCCTACTGGATACATTGCTAGTTCCTCTAACTTTGCAAGATACTTCCACGCATACATTAGTTCATGAAGTAGCAGATATATCATAGTTCATACAAGCGTACGTCCGAATTGTTTATATTACCTTTAGTTAAATCTTATACTACAATCTTTAAAAGTTCATAGGAAATATGTTTAAAATCTTACTTAAATTTTTTGAAAGATGCACCGAATGTAAAAAGTACAACGAAAAAGCGAACCTAAAAGAATAAAAAGATTAAGCGAAATCTAGAAGTAGAAAGCCATAACCAGGGCGACCAAAGAAAAGAGGACTGTCTTTGTGTTAATTCTGTTAATGGCAGAACCATTTTCTGCTGGTTCCACAGTAGGTGAGCTAGATCCTGAGCCACTACCAGAGCCGTTACCGTTGTCAGAACCAGAACCAGAGCCTGATCCAGATCCATTACCAGAACCGGAACCAGAACCATTGTCACCAGAGCCGGAGCCAGAGCCGGAGCCAGAGCCGGAGCCAGAACCGTTACCAGAGCCATTGTCACCAGAGCCATTGTCACCAGAGCCGGAGCCGTTACCAGAACCGGAGCTATTGTCACCAGAGCCGGAGCCAGAACCATTGTCACCAGAGCCAGAACCGTTACCAGAACCGGAGCCAGAACCAGAACCAGAACCGGAACCAGAACCATTGTCACCAGAGCCGGAGCCAGAACCAGAACCAGAACCGGAACCAGAACCATTGTCACCAGAACCGGAGCCAGAACCAGAACCAGATCCAGAACCAGAACCATTGTCACCAGAGCCGGAACCGTTACCAGATCCATTGTCACCGGAACCATTGTTACCAGAACCGTTACCAGAACCGTTACCAGAACCGTTACCAGAACCGTTACCAGAACCGTTACCAGAACCGTTACCAGAACCGTTGTTACCAGAACCGTTATCACCAGACCCGTTACCAGAACCGTTATCACCAGACCCGTTGTTACCAGAACCATTGTCACCGGAACCGTTGTTACCAGAACCATTGTCACCAGAACCAGTAGTATTGGCACAGCCAGGGCAAGTAGCTGTAACAGTGGTAGTAGAGCCCAGGGTTATAGTCACACAATTCGAGCCATCTCTCAAACAGATAGTTTGAGGTCCACCACTACTAGATGTAGCTGAGGTGTCACCTCCAGCACCTGTATCGGTTGGACCAGTAGCTGAGGTATTACCTCCAGTCTCTGTATCGGTTGGACCAGTAGCTGAGGTATTACCTCCAGTCTCTGTATCGGTTGGGCCAGTAGCTGAGGTATTGCCTCCAGTCTCTGTATCGGTTGGGCCTGCAGAAGAAGTATCGGTTGGGCCAGTAGCAGCAGATGATTCAGTAGCAGCTGAAGATTCAGTAGCAGCAGATGATTCAGTAGCTGCGGAAGATTCAGTAGCAGCAGATGATTCGGTAGCAGCGGAAGATTCAGTAGCAGCAGATGATTCAGTAGCTGCGGAAGATTCAGTAGCAGCAGATGATTCGGTAGCAGCAGATGATTCAGTAGCAGCGGAAGATTCAGTAGCAGATGAAGATTCAGTAGCAGATGAAGATTCAGTAGCAGATGAAGATTCGGTAGCAGATGAAGATTCGGTAGCTGAGGATGAAGCACTTGAAGATGAAGAAGTAGGAGTTGGATATGGTGGTAAGGTTGAACAAGGTTGACAGGCTGTTGGGCTTGCACTTGCTGGAGGAGCACCATTGTAGACAACACCAGCACCAAGAATAGGTATAATTCCACCACCGTAGTCAGCAGTAACGACTTCAAATTGTGTTGGATCGTACCCAGTACCAATATCGAAGTCTTGACTCAATGTACCGACAGCAGTGTAAAGAGTCAAAATACCTGTGGCCGCATTATACGAATATGGACGGGTCACACCAAAGGGACCGTTTATATCAAGTGGCACATTGAAACCAATGATGTTTCCATTACCGAATCCTCTTACAAGGAGTGTCGAGGAATCAAGAGTCAATGGCAGCACCTGTAACGATGAAGTAGGTGTTTCCAAATAAATAGTTTGATCTTCAGAAACGGTAGAAAGTGGATTCTGAATCCACACACTGGAGTCAACACCGACAGTAATACAACCATCACCGTTAATTGGAGAAGTCTGGAAATAGGCTTCGTTGAAGAGACAAATCTGTCCGTTGTTATTGATAGCAAGGGTTCCTCCAAGAGTAACATAGCCTTCGGATCTTGTGTTTTGGTAAAACACTAACAACCCGTTATTGTTCCAAATAGGTGCAGTAATCGTCATGACGGGTACACCAACTGCACCACTAGCTCCCATATAGAGTTGACCATTATTGGTGAAGGAAGCACCGGCCAAGTTATAAGTAGAGGTAGTGAGGGAGTCCAAAGAGTTGAATGAGATGATACCATCGTTACTGATGTCATTGATAATACCTGCGAGGGCAACATTAAGGCCAATTAGGTTGGAGTCGGAACTGACGTACAATCCACCTCCAGCTCCAACGGTTAAAGAGCCGAGAAACGCAGTCACCGCATTGTCGATGATAGACCAATAGACACCAGGGTTAATAGTAGTATCGCCAGCGCCCAATGTAATGGTTCCTTCACTGACAGTGTTTTCCGAAATGGTTACACCCGATACTGCAACGGCCAGAGTGACAACCAAGGCAATGCTGCGAAATTTCATTTTGAAGTGATTGTATTAGGGTATCAAGAAGCGTAAACTGATTTTTCTTTATCGAAAACATCCGGATTTATATACTAATGCTGGTAGTACCATTCAGAGACATTAACAGACGCTTTCTTTTCCCCATGTCTAAATCTGGGGTGTAGTGGGATAATTTGCACCTACAGTAATTTCGAGCTAAAAAATATTCTATTGTACTTGAAAATAAATATGTGGCGATTAATTGATGAAGTTTCCCACCTGATTGTCCCAAATAGTTACCGTCATGACTACTAACCAGAATAGGGTGAACGCCTTGTCTAGTAATTGTTACCTTTCGAATGTCCTCTTCAGTCGAATTGCACTTATCCTCTAGTCCTTACATATTTAGTTCTTAATGCGGTGCTGAATGTTCTGTTTTAGTGACTTCATATGCAACTTTATTAAACTATGTTGGAACAATCGATGATCTTTAAAGTCTTTCTGCCGTTGTGCCTTGTCTAAGATGTCTATAAACCAGATCAACGGCCATACATATTATCAATCTTATTGCCTCTTTCCCTTTCTTCGTCTAATTTCTTGCTCAAACTGGAGGTAAACCGCTTGTTCAGGGAAGAATGCTACGATAACGTGATTTTTGAACATGTAGCAAAATTGCCTTCAGGGTCTACGGTCTTTTCGCTTGGCACTATTGCAAACAAGCTGGTGTTAGTGCATGAGTAACTGGATTAAGTTTTGGCTGGGCCAAGTGTTTTTCGTTTTGTTACTATTATAGCTGGAGTCCGTATATTTTTAACAATATCATTATTTTAGTATTTCTTTATTCGTATATATGCACTCACAGCAAAAATCGAACTTGTATAGATGCCAATTTTTGGTTGAAGTATCACACAAGAAAATAAGATAGAGATCTTAGTAGCGAGGTCACTAGTGACCAGTACTAACTCACCGGTTGCCTTTATTAACTGTATAGCAAGAATTGAATCCAAAGGTCTATGATTATACTTGCAGCTTTAGTCAGGTGGCTACTACTCTTAAGTTTTTGCATATGTGTAGCACAATAAGGTATGACTGTATACTGCACACTTCGCTGGTAAAAAGAACTTGGGTGCGTAAATACACTCTAATTTGGTATCGGCATGACTAAATGAGGCTATTGATGTACCGGGCCAGACCATGCATGAACCATATGAGGAGACCCTTTGCATTGCGTGCTACATAATTTCTATTGTATACCCTTTTAAGGAATTTCCGTAGTAATCCCAAAGGAACAAAAAAACGAGCTTTTATCATACCAACGAATTTGTACTTCTACCATTTGAATCAGTCTTGGAAATTTTCACTATTGCGCCGTTGCCAAAGCTTTGGTTGAGCTATCTGGGTAACAGCTGTATCAGTGAAACCCTGCGCGGAATGCTGCAATGGAACTCATGTAGTTATTTTTTCTATTTGCTACATGAATAATGCCGATTCATCAAAAATAATACTGAATGATGCGCAGCAATGGTGAAGCCGAAGCCAATTTTAGAACATGCTGCGGCGCGACCAGATTTGCGCATGTGCGTTTCGCATCGATAGAACACTATCAACGCTATCGAGCTGCCTAAGCGAAACACAAACCCAACTACTGGACCTATCAAGGTCGTTAGGTGCAATTTTACTTTTGTTTAATACTCCAATACTCGTTATAGCAGAATGAAGTAACAACAAATAAATCTATACAATTTACTTTCTTGCTCAACAATTGACTTAGTTTCTTCGTTGGTCGTATTTGTTCGTAAAATTTGGCCGTATTGTGTTTCATTGGACCAATGCTCTTGGTCTGTTGGGTAACTTTTTCTGGTAATTCACCAAAAATGCACTAGCCCCTCTAGGGAATATTAACCGGGTTCAAAAGGCATAGCGTATTTGAGCTTCAAAGCCCTTTATTGCATATACTCTTAACGTCTAACTCCGTTTTTGACGCCTACACTACGTGTCGCTGCAAGTATACATCGGAATATGCATGCAGGTATCTAAATGTGGTAACGTAGTGTGCATTATTTTGGAGAAAAATGACCGAAATTTGCCGAGCATAATATCCCCGCAAAGGGCGTGCGAGGGTTATACTGGGGTCAGATCCTCACATACCGAAGAACGAAAAACAGTTATCGAATAAGGGACCCTTTCGCAATATTGGTCTTAATATTGTCATAAATGATTAAGTACCTCCTGTAGGGCTTAAGCAGTTCGAAAGAAACATTAAGCGATGGAAATTTTACGATAAATGTGGTTTTCACAACAAAGTCTATTGTGCCCGATGCCCAGAATTCGATTCATAGTATGCGAGATCAATCTATTGGCGAAGGTGTGATTTTAAATTCTCAATAGATTTCCACATAATGCCATTAATGGAAATTCCACCAATATGTACGCCTCGAGCTATCGTAAAAGTTAGAAAATAAATAATTTTTTAGTGCGAACGTGCATATTTTAAACAAAAGAGTACACCCTCCACCCCAGTATGCTGAAATAACGCTTCAATGGGGACTCAATAGAGGGTAGTAGACTTATTATTAAATAAAATTGCTGGAATTAGTGGCCCAACATGTTGGAACGTACATATCCTATTTACAAATTTTTAAGAATACTTCAAAATGTATCAAAATACCGTCAAACTCACAACAGAAAGTGCTGCATCTACCCCAGAATAACCCTATACTGAAGAGAACACAGCCGCATTTGGGCCCTTACGTTGGCCAGAAGTGATGAAGACAAAATATGAGATTAAAAAGTCTTTGATTCAGCAGTGGACTCTTCATGTTAAGTTCTGCTAATTCTTGTCCCTTTAATTGAGATACAGGAAACGTAGTAGAAGCTAATAGTTAGTGAAACACGATGCTCTTGGGTGAAAGGACCAATCCTATTATTGTGAAAGTTTCGGTGATTAGGAGAGCTAGAGTTTATCGCTTTAATGATCGCGCCCAAAGAGGCCTCTACCACATTGATATTAGAGAGACCGTTTGCTGAGTATTGTAGTATGGATGTTTCTGAGTATTGTAGTATGGATGTTTCTGAGTATTGTAGTATGGATGTTTCTGAGTATTGTAGTATG